>QAOC01020676.1:193150-391831 GCA_003255005.1 Begonia fuchsioides
AAAAAAAAAAAAAAAAAAACTTACAAGCAAACTAACACTAACTTAGCCACCAAAGTCCCATTTACACCAGTCTCCATCGAATCTATATGCTTTTAACAAAAGATCACCCATGATAAACCATTAACATCAGCCAAAATTAAGGTTTTTTCTTCATTTATTTTAAGGAGTTTCTGCATATGCATGTACTTTTTTCGGTTTTCGACATAAATTTGTGTCTCGAGCTTTGATTTCTCATCGTTTATCGCTCAATTTCTGACACCTTCGGAGAGAAGATCCAGTTAAATGGTCAATCATCAAAATGGCCTCAAGAAAAGCCATTGGATATAAAGAAAACATTACTAAGATTCAAAATAGCTGATTGCAGCTGATAGAATCAATACAAATCTTCAAAAATTAACGCCAAGAGATCTCTAAGCTAGGGCAAGTTACTTGTATTTTCTCTTTGAGATTTGAAGAAATAACTTGCAGGGAAAAACACTCTCCAGCTTATCATAAAACAAGAAAAATGAAACGAAAAAAAAAAAACAATCTCAGTAGCTTCACTAGCTCAAGATCAAAACAAACACATCTACAGCCCCAAAACAAGAAACCAGACAAAACCCAACTCGCAGATCCAAAATAGCAATTTCAAAATTATAAACTAGCAACCAGACATCCAAAAAACACCAGATCTAAGCAAAGAACCAGACAGAACTAAATCTACGACAAAATACAAGTCATAAACCAGTACTTGCTTGACCAAAAAGAAATTTTAAGATTCATTGACTTACTCTTGGTAAGCAGAGAGTATAAAAACCGAAGCAAATAGAACTCTCCCAAGAAACGAAGCGAAAGCCATGGTTCTTCAAAAGCTCGAAACCCAGAGGAAAGAGAGAGAAACTGATCTGAAAAATCGTTCCTTGACTATAGAACTTAGAAGGGGGTGCATGTTCGAAAGAAAGACGTAGTAGAAGAGGGTATCATCGTCCAAAAGCCCAAACTTTTGACCCAAGATTGATGCTTTTTCCGAAACTAGGTGCTTAGAGTAGACAACCATTTTTTACCAACTTACCGAAATGGCCTCGTACTTGATTTGAAGTCTATTCCTAGTCATCCGCCGGAAAGCTGTCGCCGCCGTGTGAACAGCCAGTTACGGTGGTTGTTGATTTTTAGTAATAAAAGCCGATGAATCTGTAACAGGTTTGATAGAATCAATTAACTTGGCTTGGTTACTCACATCAATATATAACTAATTATTTTAATGGTAATGCATTTTAACTGGATTAACTATGCACGTTAATATATATAATATGAAAATATGTTAAAAAGATAAATCTAGCATTAATCAATTAATATCAGTGTTTGTGCTATAATGCTCTAATTTCGAGGCGTCAAATGATAACATTATAAATTGAAAATGTCATAAAGAACTATGTTCATTTTGGTCGTATCAAATTATCAATTTCGCTTGGTCAACGTAGTCGTAAGAGTTTATTTTTTGGATTTAAGAAGATTTTTATCAGGAAATTAGAGGAACCAAATGATCATCGGTGTAATTTTATAAAAAAACATTTAAATAAAAAGATAAATATTAATTTATCTCATGAAATATAGCGGTAGCAAAAAAAATATCAAGAACTTTAAAAGTTATCAATGAATATTCTTGAACTTTATTATAATTTCAATTAATATCATGTAAACATATTTTCTGCTAATTTTAATAAATGATAATAAAAATATTATAAATTTGTGAAAATTCTTACTTTTTATAAGGGTAAGTAAGTTAAATAAAAATATGAATTTATTATTACTTCTTTTATTTCTTGGCAATATGTAAAAATTAACTAAATTGACTAAAATAGATAATCAAATTTGATCAATATCTTAAATTAGAAAAAAAAAGAATGATTTCAATTAAGGTAAAAATTAAAGTGTTTATTGACGATTTTAAAATTTAAGAAATTCATGGAAACTACTCGTCATAATTTAGAGAGTAAATTATTATGAGTAGTGTTAGGTTTACCTTCTTAACATATCATTTTAACTTACCTTATGCTGTATCTAGATGTGAGAAGTGTAATTAAAATATATTTACAATATTATAATTAAAATAATTATTTATAATATTTATTACTCAATTACTTATTGACACGTCTGGAGAAAAGTTGAGAAAGTATGATAATAAAGTGAACTTATAATTACTAATTATTATTTGCGCTGAATAAAATTACACAGATTTTGAGTAAGGAATTGGGAAACGAGAGAATGGGGAGGCCAGAAGGGAGATTATTGAATTGTCTCAGTGGTCTCATAATCAACGGTCGCCGGCGACCGACTACAAGATTATTACACCACCACCGGTCGATTCAAAGACTGAAAATTCCAAGTACTTACGTTTAGTGAGATAAATCGTAATAAAAACCAGAAATAAACCAGGAACCCTAGAAATGTTCACAGAATAGAAAATTAGGGCATAATCTACTCTACATTTTCTATTATTGCTGTGCAATCTTGAGTGTGAATCTCTCTCAAATCTTACTTGCTTTAGCCGTTGAAATTTAGCCTACAATAACTCATCTAAGAAGCGTATAAAAACTAACCTAATTGCACGCAGAAAACTAGCTCTAAGGAATTGCTTCAGAAAATTAAATTTCCTTCATTATCTACTTTCTGCATCTTATGCTTCAAAAGCATGAGCTCTCTCTCTCTCCCTCTCTCCCTCTCTCTCTCTCTATCTCTCTCTCTCTCTCTCGTTTTCCTTTTGTAATTGTCTCTTCTTACTTATTTCCAAACCCTAACCCTAATTTTTCCAACAATTTCTCAAACCCTACCAAACTTGTCTTAAAGGTAGCTTTTTGAGGTTTAGCCTTGGCTAACCCTTGGTAGCGATAGTACTCAATAAACGAAAACAATTTTGATTTGAGTTGTTAACTGATAGAACTGAACGCTTAAGATGTTAATAAAAAATACTCGTAACTATAAGATACCTAATCATAATTTGTCTTGAAACTTCAATGTAGATCGCTCTTCGAGGATGGACGTTTCTCTAGGTGCCTCTCTTTAGGTCCCATATCGGGTATGTGGAAGTCGATCTCGGGATTGACGGATAGGCGTCGAATTGTAACAATATCATGTTACATAAAATGTTGAAATTAATATAAACTTTAAACTAGGGATAAGTTACATATTTTGTCACGTTTGCTAATTCACACCCCTCGTTCTTCAATCTTCACCGGAAACCCACCTCTCATTTTCCCGGTCAGAGAATGGGCCATCTCCGGCACCCCCACCACCACCACCGGCACCACCCTGAACCGCTGTATAACTCCGGCGACCACCCTCTTCATCTGCAGAAACGCCATTTCCTTCCCTAGACAGATCCTCGGCCCCGCCTGGAAAACCGGATACGTGAAACTATCTCTTCCGACGAACCGCCACTTTCCGGCGGGATACTCCGCCGTCATCTCCTTCTCCAACCACCGCTCAGGCCGGAACTCCGCCCAGTCGGCCCCCCACAGCGATTCCATTCTCCCCATTGCATAAGGATGGTACTTTATCGCCGTCCCTCTTTTCACCGCCGTACCGTCCGGCAAAACGTCGTCTTTCACCGCCTCTTTTGTGTCCACCGGCACCGGCGGATATAATCGCATGCTCTCGCAGAGAGCTGCATGAGTATACTCCATTTCTTTCACTTCTTTATAAACCGATGAAGCTTTGTCTTTTTCATTAATTTCCTCGAGAATCTTCTCTTCTACATCTGGGTGTTTCGATATTAGCCAGAAAAACCAGGTCAGCGCCGCCGACGTTGTGTCTTTTCCGGCGAGAATAAAACTTATTATTATATCGGTGACGAAATTCTCGTCGGAGTGGCCGGAGCTCAAGAATCTCGACAAAATATCAACGGACTCAAGCGTAGCTTTATCTTTTAATTCCTCTTTTTTCTCCTTGATTATCTTCTTCGCAAACCCTCGAACTTCATTAATGGCGATTCGAAGCTTCTTCTCCGAACCAATGTCGAGAAATTTCTTCACCTTCCACATAATGGGGAATAAACAGTTGAATCTCTCACTGCTTATTCTAACGCATTCTTCGAAAGAAGTTGCGTAGTTCTCGTTTGGAAAAGACGGCGATAAGCATGAAGGGTCGTAACCAAACGCGATTTTACAAATATTATCGAATCCAAATCTTTCAAAAACGTTCTGTAAATCGAGCACTGACCCATTTTCTCTGGCCATGCAAAGAATCGGAACAAGGCGGTCGGAGAGTTCATCGTCGACGACGATCTCGACGAACTTTCTGAGCGATTTGGTGCTGAATTCGTGGCTCGAGAGCTGTCTCTGGTACTTCCACACATCGCCATTGGAGTTGAATATCCCATCACCAAGAAAATCAGTCAGAGAATCTCTCAATCCATCGCCTTTTTGGTAATTATCAAAACGAGTTTTGAGAATGTGTCGAACGACGGCGGGGTTTCCGGTGAAAACGAGCTTGTTTCCAAACCAGCTGTGAAGAACGAAGGTGGCGGAGGGGACGGCGAGGAGAATGTCGGAGGTCCACTGTATACGGCGGCGCTGGTTTTGGAGAATGGCGAGGGAGGAGCCGATTATTGGATATGATTTCGGTAGTGAACTCAAAGAAGCTTGATTCTCAACAATGGAGGTTTTATATAGTAAGAAGAAGAGAGAAAGTAGAAGAAGAAGCAAAGGGATGAAGAAATATGAAGAAATGAGGAAGAGAGCAGCCATGGCGGACATGAAAGAGTCGTTGAATCACTGTTTAAATCGATGGTTCTTCGTCTCTAACTGGTTTGACAATTTATAAGGTTGGGTTAGTCAACAATTTTTCTCATTTTTAATTATTGATCAATAATAATAACAAGTGTCACGATCCCTAAAGTCCTAATTCCCATTTTCCACGTGTGTAATATTATCCCATCTTTATCGTTTACTTCGAGCGACGGGTGGGCACCGACTCGTTGGGTTCGGCTCCACCTAGATCTAGACCAATTCGTGGACCTGCGTTTTGAAATTGTTGGAACCATGCCGTGTGTATTTGGCTCGAGGACCACTCTCCATAGAAACATTATCCTTCGTTTTGTTTCACTCTAATTTTGAATTTGAACTATTTTATTATAATTTAGTCCGATTTAAAGTTTGTGACTGGGTTTAATTGGGATTTTGTCGATTATTTGACCCATAATTTGCTTGGATTCAGATTTCATAATTTTTTATTCTAAAAATTATGATTTTTTTAAGAATTGACGTAGAAACTAGTTCAAATTCCTCCTAAAATCGGTCTGGACTGCAGATTCAGTCTGTTTTGCCCACTCATACTGACGACTCAAACTATAAGTTACGTAATCTCCCCGAAAATATAGGAACCAATCAAACTTCGAAAAGTCAAAACTTATAGGTAAGTGTAGACAATTACGTGGCTTGATCTTTCTTTTAAATACAACATTTTTTTAGAAATTGACGTAGAAACTAGTTCAAATTCCTCTTAAAATCAGTCTGGACTGCATATTCAGTCTGTTTTGACCACTCATACTGACGACTCAAACTATAAGACACGTAATCTCCTCGAAAATATAGGAACCAATCAAACTTCAAAAAGTCAAAACTTCTAGGTAAGTGTAGACAATTACATGGCTTGAAGCCTTCATCTTTCTTTTAAATACGACACGTTTAAATTGTTTTTTTCAGGAATGAAATCAACAATAAGTCAAATGCAGTCTTAAATCAAACGCGACATGACGTTTTCATGTTGACATTGCGGCGCCTACAGTCGACGTGCCGACTTAACTGAACCTAGGCACCCTCCGCGTACAATATTTTTCCATTGATTATTTATTATTTTTAATTTTAATTTTCTAATAAAATATTTATAAATAATTTAAAATTTTGACCATCAATATTTTCGAAAATAAATTATTTTAATAGTGTTAATCCAAACAACTTGTTATCGAAAATGGCCGCACGAAAGTTGGGGTGGACTCGAAAGGTTAGGTTATAATTTTATAATTAAGACCAGGACCGAACATTACTAAGTTCGAACCAGAATAAGATTAGATATTTAGTCTTTGTGTCGTCTAGTCTTGATTTTTTCTAATAAATAACTTCATAATTAATTAAATATAATAATATCTAAATTAATTTATGTTATAATTATTTTAATTTAATATTACGTGTTTTTATTTTAATTGTTATGCATTACATATAACTTATAATAATTATTAATTTTAACATGTAAAAAATTTCAAAACATATTTATCGTAATTACTCACCCTATCATGTATTGGCAGTTCTAATTAGTGGTGTACATGGTCTCTTCTCGGCCGGTCCTTGAAAACAATATATTTTAATTTAAAAATTTTAAGATCAGATCGTACATGATCAAGACAGACCATAATCAGACCAAATGACTACGGTTCGAGTAGGTCTTTCGTTTAGGCCAATTTCGTCCATTCCTAGTTCTCTTCATTTTGGACTCGAAGGGGGAAAATATCGATGGAGATAGCGGAAAATCAAGGTCCAAAAATTGCTCACGATGTTGATATTTTGAGCTATCCATGTCGGTCGAAGAACACTAAATCTAAATTTTTGCGGTCGAATGTATCACGAATCTTTGAAAAATCCTTTAAAGATCGATCACCGCCATTACATGACACTAAACCACAAGATCCCGTCAAGTTTCGAACATATTTCAAACTACGAACAAACCTAGGCTCCACAAAAACTCAAAAAGCATGTCAATCCAAGAAAACCCCAAAGGTTTCAAAAGCAAACCCATGATTTCATACTCGATTCCAACCGATTTCTTAAGTTCTAAAGCTGAAATCAAGTAATTTTCTAGCTAATAGAACAAAATCAAACTATCGTTCTTGAATTTTTCATTTTCGGAGCACGAAATTGCTCGAATCATAGCGTTATACTCAAAATCATCTTCGAGATGAGTCCAATCATTTGAAACATAATTCAGAAGAAAAATCTTATCCCCTTTGATCCTCACTCTTGCTTTGAATTTTCTACAAAAGACTTGACGACGTAAACGGAAACCCTAGTTTCGATCATAAATCAGAATACAAAATAGATGAAAAATTTTAAATAAAAAATACGGAAAAATTTTAAATTTTTTCGACCGAGTTTAAAATTTTAAATGAATACTCGGTCATAACATTTTCATTAATGTTAATAATATTAATTAATTTAATCAATACATTTCATTAATAAATAATCATAAAAATATTTAAAGATTATAAAGCAATTGCATTTTTATTATTATTATTATTATATTAATTGAGTTACACAAAAATATAATTTATTTTATTAAATAATTTATTATTTATTTGTAAATCGAATTTTTTGACTCCCAAAATCATACCTTATCGATGGGTCACGAATACGCGCCACTTTTGTCCACCCTAATATTTTTCTGGTAATTCATTTGATGGTAAATTAGTGACATCTTTTATTTTGCTCCGAATTCGTCGTCAATTTGTTTTGCCACTAGATGAGCGATCCGAACCGAAACCAACTCAAATATCGTGTTAGTTTCAATTTGAGTTTTATATAAATATTGATTGAATATTAGATAAAAATAAAAATAATCTAATCTAAAATGATTTTTATTAAATAAAAATAATATATTTTAAAATAAAATCGAATAGGACGGCCTAACCGAAACAAGAATTTTGGTTTATTTCGGTAATTATAGGTCGCTTGTGGGTTGGTTTTTTATTCTAAAACTGAAAAACGGATTGGTTCGATTCAGATCATCTATAAAATCGACCCGAGCCTCAACATAAACATCGATTTTTATTTATGATTTGGTTTTTATGATCAGCCAGACTATCTGAGAATTCTTTCTGATTAGGGTTTACTTCCACAGTGACACCTTTAATTTGCCCATCAATGGCAGCTCCTTCTTGGTTGGTTGAAACATCTCTCACGTATAAAACGACCCCATGAAAGCACAGTGCATGGCAATTCATCTCTCTTTCTCTCTCTCTCTCTCTCCCTCTCTCTCTCCCTCTCTTTCTCCCTCTCTCTCTCCTATGTTGTGGGGAATGTTGTCTGGTTCGAGGCCCTTCAGCGAAGACGATAATCCTCGAGAGAGCGACCTCGGACCAGGCTTCATTCCCCTCAACTCATCAATCTCCTCGTTTCACGACATCCATTCATGAGTTCTTGCACCTTCACATACTGGATTCAACGCAAGTTTCTTCGATCTTTCATTTGGAGAAATCGTGTTTCTGGTATGAATTTGACCCACCATTTCTCCGGCTTTTTCTTGCCTTAGTTCTTCTGATTCCTCATCTTTTCGAGCTGGTTTTTCTGCAGTTTAAGCTTTGCTTCCTAGCTGCTACAAAGAACAGAAGATATATTTTACAGTGTTAAAGAGAGAGAAGGCAAAAAAAATGTACGTCTTAATTATTAAACTCAACGAAGAAATAACAATAAAACCTCGTAGTTTTTTATGCTAGATTTTGATATATTTTTGGAAGATGACGATCACCAAATTTAATGTGTGATCTATGCATTTCTATGACGATTGAGATGACCAGTTTCTAATTGTTCAAATTTCAGATCATTTTGACTACTATGTAACAAAGTACAGTAGTTTTAGTAACGAAATGTAAAAAAATATTACAGATGTTTTTAGAAATAAATAGTGTTAGAGTTAATATTTGATTTAATTTCATTTTTAATGTTATTCATGTTACTTTGTATTATATATAGTGACTGAACGAAATAAAAAGAAGACAAAAGTCCACAAATTATTATATCTTTTATATTTTGTTCTCTTCATCGAGATTCATAAATATTTACAAAAATTACTTAACGAGTAGGAAAACTCAATCTACAAGATCAAATTACACGACAAAAACATCATTCATAATCTAATCCGAACATTAAACAAACAAAAAAACTACAAATCTACGCACCAAAACCCTAGTATTCTTTCGTTGTTCTTTACTGATGATTTGCCATCATCTCTTTTTGTCCAGATCCTGTTGTTCTTCTCTGATATGCCTGTAAATAAACTGAGAATCAGACAAAGGTCCCCAACCTCAGCTGTAGCCCTCTCAAGTTCCTTCGTACTAAAAACATTCATTGCCCCAAAACGCACACTCAAACTCGAGCTTCCATTTCCCGTTCATAATTTCGTTTCAATCCATCTTGGTGTGCCCGAATTCGGAAGCTTTTTTCTTTCCTTGATTCAAGTTATCGAGTCCCAAACCAAAATAATTTCATTTTTAGACGATTAAACAGCTCGAAGATGATGGAAAAGTAAGCAATAAAGCGATGACTCGTAAAGTTTCATTTTTTAATCTAATATGCAGTAAAAAAAAATTACAGTTTCACATTTTCTGACTAAAAACACAAGGGTAAATATCAATTCATTCCTTAACTTATAGGGTAATTATAATAGTTATCTTATCGATGAAAATCTTGTAATTTAGCATAATTGTTACGAATATCATGTCATATCGTTTTAACCATGTCTGCTTATAAATTTGTAAAAATTATTATTTTTTATAATTTTTATTTTTTAATGATTTAAATAAAAATATAAATTTTATTATTATATTTTTTTTATTTCTTGATAATTAGTTAAAAATTACTATATTGAAAAAATAGTTAACCAAAATTACATAAATTGAAAAAATAATTATCTAAATTGACAGACATCTCAAATTAAAAATAAATACAATGATAAGCTAAAGTTTAAGGTGTCAGTTGCAAGATCAAACTCTATTGATGGATCGACCAATAAAAAATTATATTGACCTCGATGTCCCCGAAACCATCTCCTAATCACACTAATTTCAACGATCTCCATCTTCATCTCTGCAAAAGGTCAAAGAAAAATGAGAAAAAAGCAATGAAAGTTTCACAATCTTGGCCAAATTTACATGATTGATTACCATATGCAAGTCGGAAACCAAACAAAAAACCGTCCTACTCACCCGAAACTTTCTATCAATCGTGTTTGCTCGGGGCGAGAAAGCCGATCATTTGATTGGACAATCGAATCTGCTCGAGATCTTGCCGAGTTTGCTTTCTTATTGAAAGTCCACTCATCTTTTCCACGAAGCTGTTTTCTTTAAATCTAGAAAGTAGAATCACTTGTCATACATACCTGTTTGGATGTACAAGTTCAGAAATCATAAAATTCTTCTCTGGGTAGTCAACAAAATTCTTCTCCAGGGTGTCCAAATAATTTCATTATTAGCGAGAAAGCCAATCGCTTTACGAGTATTTCCGGCCTTGCCATGATCACGACGAGCATTAAAATACTACATTTCGATCAACCTGTAAAACAACACACGAAATGAAATAGCAAACACCGTATGTCCGGATCATTAGCGACAGTTGGGAAAATAGACTCTTATTATAGAAATTAAAGGTTTTGGAGCATTAAATCAAACAATCATAACATAGAAACTCAATCTATCTCGCAATTCGATCAAACGGCTAACATTGCTCTTTCGAAATGATCAATCATTGGAAATTCCGAATATTTAGAAGCCTAAGGACAAAGACAAATGTAGGATGAATAGAAATGTAAATAATTTGCAAAATTGTTATATTGCATGCCTGAGCTCAGATATCGTCTCAAGGTCTATCATTGTAGAAACTGATTCAAATCATTGTTTCCTTCCCCTTCCTTTCTTTGTTTTCTGTGCATCTATCTGTTCTTTGCCTGTGACTTCAGCGATATCCACTGCAAATAACCAAAATCAAACAATAATAAAAGATCTTCGAGATTAGTACATGGTGCAAGTACTGGTTTTCAACCGGAATAAAGTTTCATTTCTGGCCAACTTTATATCTGAAGAAAAAGAACTATGGTGAAAATCAATTTGAACCTTGGGTTTTGGGTAAATAATCAAATCAAACCCTGGTTTTAAAAATGGCAAATCAAATCCGGGCGGACGCTCGCGTAACAACTCTTCACTAAAGCCATCACGCAGAAATCTGCAGTGGACAGCTCTTTTAAGGTGAACTTTTATAATGTTGCCCTTTAAACTTGTAAAAAGATCTGGGACAAAATCAATTATTAGAATTTCTTTATGATATCCATGTTTTTATAATTGTTATTTCCAATTAACTCATAATTGATTTTGATTTGGATTTCTTTTTCCAAACCATAGTTCTAGTAGCACAAAATATAGAAACCATACTATGCTATTAGCTCATCCTCCAAGGCCTAATTTGACTACAGCTAGTGGTCATGTACAGTTGTAGAGCAGAAATTTTGGCTGGGATGCTGACAAAAAATAATTCATTTTTCCGATTATCATTAGAAAGGCAATCCAAGACGTTAATAATTTGAAGGACTATTGATCGATGAGTGAAAAGAGTAAAGTTATTACTCAGGTAGGATACCAAGTGTACAATGACCTAAAAGAAACATACCTTCTGGGCCGCGAGCCATCAAATAAAAGAAAATATTGTTAAGCTTCTCCATCTTCTTCGCTTCTTGAGCCTGATCGGTCTTGAACTTGAGACACTAATTAAACGGGTAGGGAAAAAACCATCAAGGTCATAAAGCTTCAAGTTCATCATCTACAAGAGCATATAATTAGAAAGGTTAAGGCAGAAAATACTCCGTTATTAATATTCTCGACGACTGCTCAATGTGTTTACATCGATTGTCTTATCACGAGAAACCTTACTCTTGACAAAATATTATTAGACGGTTTGCATGAACTTCCATCAATCAGGTATCTATAGCATATGTTAGTAAAAAAACTTTTTTTTGGTTTAATTTTCTGGTTTCACTAACTCCATATTATTCCCAACTAAACTCCAAAAGTCCAGACATTGACATCTCCAAATAAAAGAGGTTGTCCATGGAAACTTAAATATGACAGGTTACTCACTGGACAGGTACATGGAGTTGTGTATGACTAGTTAAATCAGTATAACAACATGGGATTTTGTAGACTCATTTTGGTTAATAAGCTGGATTTTACCATAAAAAATCAAGATTAATACCCGTTGGTCGAGAAAAATCCACTAGATAGGAATCACATTATCACAAAACCTTATCAGGAATCCTGGGATTTATGATAGAAAAACTAAGCATCTAACAAATACTTGAATTTTATTGGCCACGTTTGAGCTCAAATAGTGTAGGTTCAACCATTGAAATTATAAAATAGAATGTTACAACTCCTTCGGAAAAATAAAACCCTGAAATCATACAAAGTGACTAATATGAAATTAAGACTAGCCGAGTGCGCTTACGTTATGTCTACGAGGTGGTCACCACAGTTATTTCAAAACAAAAAATCAAGATTATTAAAAACAGTACAAGAAGTGAAAACGAATGGATATAATCAAAGAAGAATTCCAAACCTCTCGATTGTCAGTGACCTTTAGAACCAATTTCCCATCGCAATGCCGATACTTCGCACAATATCGAGTCTTAAAACAACCAAATTAACCAAGAAAAAAACTGTGAGTAAAATGCAACGCTAGGATTACCACTATCTATCTGAAATCATAAAATAAAAATTCCAAACAGATTCGAAACATCCGAAGCTAATCGAATTCCTGAATTTCTTCGCGTTACCCTTAAATTTCCACGAATCCAAACACACAAAAAAGGAACAACAAGTTCAAATCACAAACATTACAGAATCTGGATCGGATCGAAACAACTGAACGGATCGATCAACGAACTCGTCCCACGAAGTTAAATAAACCATATTGGCGCCGCGAGAACACCCAAGAAATGAATCGAAAGAAAAATATAACACCAGTTCATCGCTGCGTACGACGTCGTAACAGCAAGCTTTATTAAACAATTCTCTTCCCAGGTAAGCTCTCCTTTTTTTCCAAATTTAATTTATAAAAGTAATAATTATTATTTATAATAAAAAATCAAAATTTAATTATAATATCTTTTATTCTCTTTTATTAAATCAAAATAAAAAATTTTAATTTTTCATTTTTAGAATTTAAATTTATATAAATTATGATACTAAGCTCCAAGCTTGTTCTTTTCTTTCTCAAATGTCCTGTGCAAGATTACTCAACGTCACAACAATTAATTTCTTAAAAGGTGACGTGTCTAGAACATTACCCAAAATTTATGATTCCGAGAGCGGTTTCCGGCCATAACCTAGTACCATTACGAAATCCTTGGCCGAGGATCCGATCGATGTTGGAAATCTTTCCGAAGACGATGCGTTTTGTAGCCATAAATCGACCAAAAAATGCAGTTTCAGGGTCGGTGCTAGAGGCTGTCCTAAGCATCTGATCTCAATCTACACAAGCATTGATTCTCTGTTTCAGCATATATTTTCAAAATTGATTACAAAAAAAAAACTAATATTTGGGTAGTTAAATACAGCTTTCAGTGTATTGAATCTAAATTATAGATACGATAAGTTTGAGTGGACAAAACTGGACAGAGACTTTGAACTGAACTAGAACAGTTGGTTTTGTTCTGGTCTGGTCTTAATATTTAAGACACGTGCAATCAGAACCGTGGGTCAAGAAAGACCTAAAATGGAATAAAATCTTACTCGAAACCAGATAAAACTTGATCCAAAACTAAATAAAACACCATATAAACTCAAAAACCGATTTGAAACCTGGTCCCAACACTCAAATACAATAAAAATAAATTTTATTTAAAAAAAAAAATGCAAATCAGACATGGACTAATTGAGACCGCACTGTAATTCACAGTTCTGGTTCCAACTCATCCTGAATCTGGACCGAATCAGATTGTGCCCACTCCTAACGATAAGTGGTCGATACTAGTCATTTCGATAAAAATCTAACTGTCAAAATTCTTTCGATTCACTTCAACTACAGTTGAATCATAAAATTTAGCAAAAAAATGAAACAATGTACGGAATTGCTCACGTCGGATTCGTTTGAGAGGTCCAGTTTCTTCATCAGGTACTTCTGGATAAATGAAACAGGTAAGTTTCCATCCCTGCCACACAATAAAACCCCATACAGCATAAAAACATTGTAACAACAACAATTTCTCAGCATAATTACAACAAGAAACTGCAGAATATCGGTAAGTGCTTGAATGATAATTTTATAATTTTACAAAAAATAATTTCAAATCAATGCAGATATCGAAATGATAAAGTTGGCACTTCAACACGAGTTCAACAATGCCTATTTAAGATTGGAAATTCCGGCTTGGTTCGAATATTAAACAGAAAACCAAGAATCAAAACAAGCGACAGATTGCTATAATTGGTAATTTCATTTCCCAGCCGAAAACATTAATGTTCGATATAATTATTCCATGATAGACTACAAATACAAAAATACTTCACAAAACGATGAAATAATGTACTCACGATGGGATGTGACGAACACAGCTATCGTTATATGTAATCTCGAGAGCGTGCCATTCGCTTATTAATTTATATAATTTATTATTTTTTACATTATAGTGTATTAATTCTATCAATGAGAAATATTCACCACGTTAGGATCTAAGATTAAACCGTAAACACAACATCATGAAATTAAAAAACAAAAAAAAGAACTTGGCAGAGAAACTTACTTAATTCTCAAGTACTTCGTGGAAATCTGAGGCAACGGTATATCTCCTTCCCTGAAATCAAATTGGTTTTAATTAATAGCAACAAATATTTTACGTTAATCTATGAGTAATAAAAGCCTCTAGAGTAGTTTTTCTCACTGATCTTCAGAAGCAAGTAGAGAGAACCAAATAGGACCAACTTTTCTTCTCTGTTCAGCACACGTGCTATCAAGCACAGATTGAAGTGAAATGGATGGCTCTACAAATGAAGGCTCCCTTTTACGACATACCCTTTGTAACTTTTTAGGCCTCTCGATTTCTGACAAAGCAAGGCCTTGATTTTTCTTCACGTCATCGCTTTTTGACTTTCGCTTACCTTCCTTTGTTTTAAACTTGCCTACACAATCTTCCCCGTCAGCAATTTGTGAATTTTCTACTTTAGTATTGACTTTTTGGGTGTTCGATTTGAACGATTTAGTCCTATTCGCAACTTCCACTAAACAGTTTAATGGTTTCCAAAGATCTAATTTTCCTTTTAACGTTTTGGCACCATTTTCTGCTTCTTCGATATGAATTTCTTGACTATGCTCGGCTAGAGAGGAACTCTGCAAGTCAGTCACATAAAAATGCATAAGGAAAATGCTTGAAGATGACCAAAAAGAAATTTAATTTTGAGTAATGCTAAGTTTACCTTCTTAGCATACATTTTTATTGTACTCGCTGACATGTTGATCTATGATTAGTCCAGTTAAAGTGTATTTAATACAATTAAAATTAAAATAATTATTTTTATATATATTTATGTACCAATAACAGCCTCACACATGAACATGTACAATAAAAAGATATGTTAAGAATATAAATTTAGCATTACCCTTTAATTTTACCATGTTGGTTTCCTTGGCATTTTTTTTCGTATGAACGATCTTATCAGGCATGTCGCGTGAGGATGACCTTTCCAATTGATCCTCTAGAGAACCCTCCTCTTTGACGTATTTGTCGATTTTTGGTCCACAGATAATAGCAACAATTCTTTCGACAGGAGTTATTTTTCGTCCTATAGTTGCCACTTTGGGAGTGCTTACGACCAACGATGCCAGTGATCTCTCCTTTCGTTTAATTGGCAGTGACACTAAAACTTCAGGTGTTGTGACTTTTCTTTTTCGAAAAGGGAAAATCTTCGCCCTTAGATCTTGCAGATTGTGGTCCGGCCTGATAATTAGACATCGAAGTAGATGCTTAGATTATTTTTCCCACAATACTCACAAAAAATGAACAACTTTAAGCAAATTTTTTAAACGGTACAAAAAAAGAAATTAAAAAGAATATTTTGCTAAGCTAAAGAACAAAAACTCTAAAGATTTAGCTGAAATCGACAGAAAGATCAGCAATATAACAAAATTATTCTACAGAATTCGTCAAAATCAAAAGCATACCCTCTCTAATTGAATTAAAACGAGAGACTAACAACTAAACGTAGATTCCTTTGTTAACTTATTTGAAACTAGGAAGGTTATCATCTTTGATTCTCCAGAATAGGTGGCCATCAGTAAGTGAAGCTTGATATAATAAAATTACATATTACATATTGCTATAAGATATAAGTATTTAAGTTAAATATTAAAGCATAGTCATAGCAGAGATTTAAGGTTAAAGTGTCAGTCTTCAAATAAACAAACAAGGTGATGTGCAAGAATCTTAAAAGCAGCCCTCGAATATTCACTATTCGTTTTTAGAATTATGACTACACTTCTTTCTGCCATCTTTCTGTAGAAAGATGCATAAGAAGATATGACTTCAAATTTCACATATGAGGATAGAAATCCAAGAGGTAGTTCACAGCCTTATTAAAATACTTCATCATTGATTAAAAAATAAAAGAATTAGAATTCCTGTAGATGATTCATAGAAGTTTGATGATTCGACATACAATCATAACACAAAAGCTAAACTATTATTCATGCAGCAAGCAGCAAGGCATCAAATTTTACAGTTCATGATCAATAATGATACAAAAATTTGAGATGGAACACATCCCATTTAAAATTTCAAATTGTAAAATATTTCATCACTGATCGAAAAAGAAGAAAACTTTGATTCCTGCATACGGACATGTTATTGATGCGAACCATCTTAGGATGAAAAGCCAAGACATAAGAAAATTACCTTAATTTCTCAAGTGGAACACATCCCATATAAATACTGCAAACTGGACATCGCTCTAATTCCTCCTCTGAAATCTTATCATATATGCACTTCCGGCAAACTGGATCAAATTAGATGAAAATTGAGTCACTTTGAAAAGAAATAAGAAGTGGTAGATTTATAATTTTCCAATATTTGTCGAAGAAACTAAATTACATTTTTCATTAATGTTTTTCACTTCCTTCTTAATCATAAAAATCTAAATAAAGCATTTTAAATCCCGCATGTGTATATTTGTACCTGCAAAAACAATCTCGCATTTTAAAATCACTAATAAATACATCAGATCAAGCCTGCAATAATATAAATGACAAATCAACTGGTTAAATTTTAAGTTATTTGTTAGGTATATCCATTCATTAATGATCTAGGACATTATAAGTTAAAAAACCAAAACCAAAGAAATGCTTTCAATACGATCTCCGACCATCTTTATTGCCTATTTGAGATGCACAATCACAAGCCTTTCGAATTTGAAATAATCAAGATTTCCCTATAATCGACATTATAATCATATTTCAAAAACAATCTGATCAAAGTATAGACCATCCAGATGAGTAGTGAATATGAAGGCCATGGACATAAAAAGAAAAACATCAATCAACAATTTTCAGTAGTAAAGCAGTTGACTCAATAGCCAACACACACTATTCGCAGGATCAAAGTACACATCAAATCCCATAAAAAAATCAACCATATGAGTTTAGCTCAGGCTACAAAGTTCAAATTGTAATAATGGGCAATAAAATAGCGGTAAGTAAAATTAGTGGAAGCAAATTCTAGGCCATAGAGAAAACTGTCAATCAAGAATACTCAAGAACTGGGCAATAACACCCTCACAAGGAAATCTACGAAACTATAATCGATAAATCAGGACCAGAGAAGCTAACTAACTCACAAGTATGAAGACATTCAGATATGGTGGTCGCTTCTCTAAACAGCTTCTTACAGAGCGGGCAAGTGAGGCATTCCACGATCTTCTCCCTCACAACCTTAACCACTTGATGCGCCATGAGCGCCGACCAAAGACCTCGTATCGTCGACCACTAACTCTGCGTGCTATTGCCTTTTATTCACATTCAAATCCCACGTCCACTTTCCCACACAAGAACCTGCATTAAACACACGAACACATATTTTCCAGAACAACCAGACAAAAATAAGGAAAAATCAGAATGCGAAAAGAGAAGAAATGCGCATCCTTGCTTGTCGATCTCCGAAGACAAGTTGGTGATTTTGGGAGCGAAAAAATCAAATGGGCAAGATTAAATAGAGGAAACTTGACGTGGGTTTTGGATGAATTTGAAAAAGAAAGGTTCTTGCCTGAAGATTGATCTCAATCGGTGGAAAAAAAAACTCTTTTCCGTCTTAAAAAAAGAGTATGAATCATGAACCAAGAGTTTCCCTCAAAACTTTATATGACACAGCTATTTGCAATTTCTACTGATTAATTATTGACCAAAGTTGTATTTACAATTTTTTTAATATTTTTTGACTAATTATAATTAATATAATAAATATTATAAATAAATATTTTAATCGTAATAATTATAATGCACTTTAAATTTACTAATTAGAACTTTTCAAGTTATTATGACTTTTTTATAATTAGTTTATTTAAAATGTATTATAATTATTACGATTAAAATAATTATTTATAATATTCATTGTCTCGATAAGTCAAATTCTAAAACGAAAATATATGTTAAGAAGGTAAGCATAGTCTTATCTTTATTTATTTGATTGATAAATACAGAGTTTTGATTGGGTTTTTGATCAATTTTCTCAATTTGATTTCGATTTTTTGATGGGACCAGTTTCGAATTAGGATGAAACTGAACCAAACTGGATATGGATAAATATAATACCTTGAGATTATTGATAAATATTAAGAGAATATTATGTTTTTCACGTGGATGAAAGAATTTCAAATTGCAACCAAATTGCATATATTATTAGAAAAAAAGCATAGAGAATTTAAGTTTGGCCATTGATTGCCGCTTAAAAGGGAAAATAAGAAAATTTAAAGTAGCTCCTCAACGAAAGGAAGAGAGAGAGATAATGTAGGGTAGCTCCTTGTGGACGCAGTTAAATGTCTCTCATCTCTAGTCTACTGAGTCACTGTGATTTACTCCTCTACAAACTGTCGGGCTGAGGTGTAGGCCCTGAGGGCGAGAGATTTTGCCTTTTGGTAACAAGAGAGAAAGAAGGGGAGAAATTGCTCATTTTTTCAGAAATTGTAAGGAAAAAAAAAAGAAGAGAGAGAATATGTTTGCGGATGAATTGAAAGTTCTGATCTGAAATGTACAGAGTAAGGCGAAGGTCCCCACCCCTTCAATAAATTCATACTTGAAATGAAATAGCTATAGAACGAATGAATTTCAATTTATGTTTTGGGTCTCGTTTTTTTGAAAGATTAATAATGTTTGAGATGAATTTGATGCAATACAAGATGAATAAACATGGAGTAAATTTGGACGTGAGGTAAATTTACAAGACCAATAAATAAATTACGCTAATTTTTTAGTTTATTTAAATAATGTTTATTTAGCTTCTCTTGATTTCTATGCACTATCAAATATCAATAATGTTAGATGAACATTCTTAATATATCATCTTATTGTATTTTCTGACATATCGAACTGTGATTGATTTGATTAAAGTATATTTAATATATTATGATTAAAATAATTATTTATAATATTTATTAGATGAATAGCAGTTTGACACGTCAAAAAATACAATAAAAGTATGCGCCTCATTTGTACTACAAATTAAATTATAATAATATTTGCAACAAATATTTTAATTTTTTTTCCCTTTGGACGAGACATAATTTTATAGAAAACCCCTACAATTACAATTTTGGTAACAATTTCATTAATTGCATTAAATTTTCGTCTATCTCTCTTTCATCTTTATCGTATAAGTGGATAAATAACATAATCGATAGAGAGGGAACAAGCATGGACCTGAATATCAACGAAAATAACCAAATATTTAACAAAAATCGTTACAACATTATAATCATTAAAATAATGACAAGTTCAACGTATTCATCGTTAAAAAAGGGTCAAGATACAAATGATCTTATAGTTGAGGAGATAAGTTAATATATTATCTTTATAAATAATTAAAACTTTCAATAGATTTATCAAAAACGAAAAAAATATATTTTTAAAATTTTTATATGTCAAACTATGATCAGTGTAATTAATAATTTAATTATTTTAATATATGAACTACATCAATCGTTGTTTCGCACTTCATAAGTATTATAAAATAGTATAAAAAGAGATCGTCTAGACAAATAATTACGATTAAAAATCTTCAGCAATCGAGCCGCATGTGGCATTGTACTAATCGAGTCTCTTCTTCAAACGTAAATAATTCATTCACACCAGCAGATATTTAAAAAAAAAACGAACGACTCGTCCCTTACAAACACGAGTAATCAGCGCCTACCTGATGCCACCGACTCGGCAGAAAAGAGATGCTTCACTCGTGATAAGATCGAGTCTTGAGTGGGATCATACGGATGATTTTTCGAAGGAATTTCCAGAATTGCTGGGATTGGCTTGTTGTAGCTGTCCACTAAAAACCTCATCATGTTTGCAACCTGAAACTCACCAAAACAAGGTAGGATAATGAAAAGGTAATACCGTTTTTCTCGGTTAGATGTTTGAAAACATGATCGAGTTTAAATCATATGAACGACAGCCTGATTTACATCTACATTTGCATTTTACTGAACCCAGAGCCAACTAGGCCAGAAAAAAACATTCAGACAGTAGTAGGGTAATCCATGATCTCATGTTAAATCATTTATCATTAACTCGATTGCACGAAAAGGACCAAGAAGCATATGAAAAAGCATAACATTTATAATCTGTTGATTAGTATTTTATATTCTTATATTAAGTATTATGCATTTTTTTGTGGATTTGTATTGATTTAGATATTGTTAATTTTTGTTAATCTTGAATTTATTTTATCGAATAACATAATTATTTTTGTTTTATTAATTTGAATTTTGGTCCGGTATTGATCATGTCTCGTCCTAGTCCCAATCTTAAAACTTTAAAACTAAAATATATTGGTACGGTCTTGTTTTCTCCAAAAAAAAACCAACTGGGCCGGACCGGACTGCACTTGTGAAAAAACATAACATCTAGAGGAACATAACAAATATAGTAGTATAGAATTAGCCATTGATAGACTCCTCCCTAAACTAGCCAGTATTTTAGTAGAGTAAACAGTCATGATTGAGAAAAATACGGAATTGGTCAGAAAATTCACGAGATAAATTTATACTTGTTTTCGTGATGAAATCAAATTTATCAACCATCGACTTACATATTGGCTGATAAGCACTACAGCAATATCCTCCCTTGTTGTGAACTCCTTGAAGGCATCTTCGATTTGTTTAACAGTTGTTTCTGTCATAGCAAGATATTCAACAAGCAAATAAAAAAAATGTTGATAAATGGTGACACGAAAAAAAAAAACCAACTATAGAAAACATTTATTACTGTCATATATATGGTGAGGTGAATTTGATACGACCATTCATTTTCTTTTTATTCTCATTTTGAAGAAAAGAAAAAATAAAACAAGAAGAAGGGAGAAACCACCATTAGTGCAACAACTACTTTCCTATATGGCTAAAATATTTCCACAAAATCGAGAATATGTGGCTATCATTATAGACGTTGATAAGATAGAATAATAAGACATACTTGAGTCCACAATGAGGTAATTTGTCTTTCTCCTCAAGTCAACATTACCTACCCCAGCCATTAGAAATCCAACTACTGTGTCCTGCACATTCAACACTCTGATAAGACCCAATCTTAAGATATAGATTATGATAGGACCCAAATAATATGGGTATTAGGATATTAGGTTATTATCTTATATTTAGGAGGTGTTTTGTATGAAAGTAATCAAGGAATTTAGGGTTTTGTTGGGGGAGAGAGAACCTCCATTAATTGCTCTCAAGGGGAGAGGGAACCTCCATCAATTACTCACAAACTCTGTTTTCTTATTGGTTTTATCCCTTTAATTAGGGATCCTATCAATTTGATGATAAGACCCAATCTTAAGATATAAATTATGATAAGACCCAAATAATATGAGTATTAGAATATTAGGTTATTATCTTATATTTTCTATAAATAGGGGGGTGTTTTGTATGAGAGTAACCAAGGAAATTAGGATTTTGTTGGGGAGAGAGAGCCTTCATTACTTGATCTCAAGGGGAGAGGGAGCCTCCATCAATTGCTTACCAACTCTGTTTTTTTATTGGTTTTATCCATTTAATTCCAATATCATTTCCTTGTTCGTTGATTGTTCTACAGGCTCTATCACACTCACATGAAGTTTGACCCATACATCACACCCAGCAATATAATTATGAATACTTTAATGAATACCACTTCAATGGAGCACATAGACATGCTACATAAGTCTAGCTACTCAATAAATAATTTCATGATCACTAATATTGATATGCATAGTATCTCGTGTGTAATATCACCCGCATCCATATAAATTATACTGTAGTGTGCAACTTTTAACCTCACTAGATGGATTATGTCTTGGACATTTGGTTGAACAAATATTTTTGGAAATATCATATTGAAACGGTTGTCACTATAATTTTTTTATCTATGATTTGATCATGTTTAACATTTTTTTAAAGAAAAGATCGTAATCTGTGATGCCCTGTGATAGTGCACCAAACACAGAGATGCAGTTCACAGTTTACATATTATGAGCATTAGAGTAAGATAATAGAATAAAAATTAAGATTCTCTATAAACAACCAAAACGTGATTAGCTTGTATAAAAATCTTTTAAATTCAACTATTCTTTCAGGCTCATCCACATAAGAAAAATAAAGGAATATGAAGTCTTGCCTTAAACTAATGTTCACTGAAAAAATCATATTCAAAGGAGATTGAGAAAAAAAGATATGAACATTTTTATGAGTTATGCTGTGGAAGGTTAAACTTACTTCATCAGCTATCATGGCAATAAGTGCAGAGTTGCTAGTGGAGATTGGAGCTTTGTTGGCCATCTACAACACCAAAGCAATAATATAATAACTGTGAATTGTTAAATAAACAAAGACCCTTGTCCAGTAAACTCTACTAAACAGGTCAATCTACTAGCACGCTGAGAATAAATTGACGATTGCAATTGCAAACAAAAGCTAGTATCTCCAAACCTAATAAGCTTCTTCTTCTAACAGTCTAATTTGTCCAATGTTGTCTAATTAAATCCGGGCGTGTGAAGCTCCAAGTGGATATCTTTCTCTTGCAAACCAATATGCAATATTGAAATTAGAGTCGAGAGAGTCATTCTTTGGTGAAACTACGATCGGTACCGGCCTATTATACCACTGGCACCCCAAAAGTAATCACAGTAGAGTCGAATTTCTTAATATATACTATGATCAAGCAATAATATCTAGATAAACCCTCTCCCCTTGAAAGTTGGTATTCGAGGTTGAAATCTACAAAGCATGGTAGAATTTATTCAATCTAAAGTTTAATCAGAATATATAACGATAAAATCCCAGAAATAAATTCTAAAAATATAGAAAAAGAAAGCACAAATTCGGAGGAACTGTCGGACAGATCTTTTCATCTATGCAACGAGATCCAAATTTATGAAACCGAACAAATAAAAAGGGCGGAGAATCAATACCTAATCGCCGATTGGGAAGACGAAGATAAAGAATCTCCCAAGTGCTCCGTCCGTCGATCTGGAAATATAGATTGAGGCGGGAGAGAGAGAACTGCAGCGAACGATTGAGAAACGAGATTTGAGAGGAGGAATTTGCTGGAGTTTCTGGACAGATAGAACTCCGAACAAGGTAGCCAATGAAAATGTGCCACGTCGGCTTTGTAACAAAATTTCGAGAAGTAGAAGGTACATGTAACATCACACGTCAAATAGTGCCAAACATTTTATCTATACACTAGTGTTTCTAGTTATTAGGGTAAATATTAGGCTTAAAATTAAAAAAAAAAACCATGAGTTTTGAACCATATTTAAAGTTCGATGAAAGGTGGCATTGCCCAGTACGAACGTTCGAGTGATGGTTATATCGTCTGGTATAAATGTCTGACATCTTGAAATTTTTGTTTTTTATTTAATTGACTAGATAAATATTATTCGAATGATTTAAAAATTTTATCACATATTTATAATATTATAAGACAATAGTCTATTACGTTTCTTGAATTTTCAACCAGACATGATTTATTATAAATTTTTTAATGTAAAAAAAAATATTTGTATATTTTAGTGAGGACAACAGTGATCTTTAAATTTGTAGAATTGTTTTTATTAACGTACAAATTTTTAATAATTTTTTTTGTTTATGTATTAAAAAATTATAATAAATCTGATAAATATTAAAAATATTTAAAAAATTTAAATTACTCTGTTATATTATTGTGCATGTGTAATAAAAATCTACGTCATTATGATAACAATTGCCTGCCAAATATTTTCAACAACAAAAAAACCAACCTTCAGGTAAGGACTTTTGTATCAGACGGTGTGACTATCACTCGAACGTTTGTATTAGATGGTGTCACCATCCATCAGACGCTCGAGATGGTTCAATTCGTTTTTTTAACTCAAAAATTTTATACATGTTTCTTTATAACTCATAGTTTTTTTTATTTAATTTTAACCCTATTAACTTACAACACGAAAGATCGTCAATTGAGTATTTAAATTTCGTATAATTTTAACAAATATCATGTCATTATAGTTTTCTTTAATTATAGTGTTAAAATGGTTAAAAATATTCAATTTTATGAAAATAATTGTTTTTTTTACTTTAATTAAATTAAATAAAATTGGAAAATCTGTTATTTTTATTTTTTGTTAAAATAATTACTAATTAAATTAATAGACACATAAAATAAATAAAATATAATATTTGGGAGAAAGAAGTAATTCAATAACAAGCACGTGTCTTGGATTTGGTAATCAAGTCGCCGGGACAGTTCCTCGGCTAGTAATCACGGTCCCAATTTCCCGTACAGACGAGCAGACGAGACAGTGAAGGGAATCATCGAACGAATTCGGATTTAACTCAAGGAATTGAGAGACGATCGGAAAAGGAAGGCACGATCGTTCATTTTGGATATAACTTCTTGTCGATCTGGTTTTATTCATCGCCGGAGATGAATCGGAGCGCGTTGGAGTGGACGATGGAGCTGTTTCTTGAGGAATTTTCGCCGTTACCGTCCATTTCTCCTTCGCCGATGATCTTCAATGCCCCGTCTATTTCTTCGGCAGCTTCGTCTTCTGTTGCGTCCCTGTCGTCGACGTCGAAGCGCGAGGAAGGGGACGATGAAGTTGTGGAGATCAAGAGGGGCGATCGTGGTGCCGTGGGTTCTCTACCTCATTCCATTCCGCCGCCCTTGGATCCGAAGCTTATGAGTGGAAATAAATCTGATCAGTATCGTAATTTTCTAATCAGTCAGCTTAATTTAGCTTGTGCTGCTGTGGCTCTAACTCGGGTCTATCTTTACTCTATAACCCTGTGAAATTGATTTCAGTTTCGATTTTCGGTGCTTTGGAAGAGTACATTTTCAGAATATGACGATTTTTTTCCTCGACTTGATTTTCACGAGGATAATTTCATTCTGGTGCAGGTTTCGGCTTCTACGCCCGTGAATCCCATTCAACGATCCTTTTCCAAAGAAAGGCAGTCGCAACCTTCTGAATCTGGATCAAAAGCTCTTGAGGAAGGTGTTCTCTATTTTCTTTATGTCAATCGTTTATTGCCTCTGATAAGCGAACCTTAGGATCTGAGTAGTTGGATGAATGATTTGTCTGATTCTAACCAACAGATCTTTCTAAGTGATTTTTAAAGTAAACAACAAGCCTTTATTGAAGAAAAATAGTGATTTGGAAAGTTACATTGCTTTATTCTCTGCTTCTTCATTACCATTATCAACAATTAACAAAGCTTTGACGATCTTTCAACATAACGTCATCATCGTTAAAAAATAATAATCCCTTCTTTAAACATTTACCACAATTTACATGTCATATTCTGCATTAGTCCAACTGTCTTTGCAGTTTTTGGGTTCTGCGAAATTTAAGGGTGAGCCTGTTTTATTCTGCAAAATCCTTTACAATTTTTTCTTTGAATTCTTAATGATGTAGTAGGTACGGCTCTTGAATTATCAAAACTAAAAAATGAGTCAATTACTACTCCTATCGGGATCCCTTCATTACCACCCAATCCCAAAAACTCAGTGGTCCAAGTTGGACGGACGACGAGTGGATCATCGCGAGATGAGTCCGACGAGGAAGAGATTGAAGGAGACTTGGATCCTTCTGATACGAAACGAGCTAGAAGGTAATAGAAAGCAAATATAAATCATTGCTTTTGAGACAATTATCTTATTTATTGCTTCTTGAAAACTTGTCTGGCTGTTTTTATTGGTAATATCTAATGTGTCTGAGCAATGATTAAAAATGTTCTGTTAAAAAGATTTTGGTTGATTTTTGTTAACTTTTGAAAAAAAACACTAATCCGATGAAGAATTTTATGCATTTTGAATTATTTCATTGTTTTTTATTCTAATCATTGTATTTTCCGTCTTAAATTAGTGTTTATAAAAAAAACTCGTAGGTTTAGAATAATGTGATGTTTAAATTTTCTATTGATGCTTTTGTGGTTTCAGGATGTTGTCAAATCGAGAATCTGCTAGACGCTCCAGAAGAAGAAAACAGGCGCACTTGACTGATCTCGAGACCCAGGTTCATCAGAATCAAAATGCCTGTATTCTACTCAGCTGTTAATTACATCTATGATTTTACTTAGAATGTTTTGTGATTATGTTTGTGTAGGTTGGTCAACTCAGGGTCGAATACTCAGGCTTGTCCAAGAGTCTTACTGATATGAATCAGAAGTATGATGATGCTGCTGTTGATAATAGAATTTTAAAGGCTGATATCGAGACTCTAAGAGCAAAGGTAACTAAATGTTCATTTATTTATACCTTAAATAAAATTTCATGGTATGTTTCTTCTTCAGCAATAGCATCTGTATATTTGTATCACCACCGTAAACCGATAAGTTAGATTCAGATCTGAATTGTTCTTCATTTTTTCTATGCTGCTATGCGTTGCGAAGACAATTGAATAAACTTTCTATGCTGCTATCTTGCTGAAACTTTAACATAGGTGAAATTAAAGAGAGTAATGTTAAATTTATATTATAATCTCACATTCTTATTATATATATTGACGTGTCTAACATTGATTGGTCTAATCAAAGTACAGTATACATTAAAATTTAAATAACGATTTATTATATATAGTGTGCCCATCACGGTTCGACATATGAGTGTATGCAATTAGAAGTTAAGATACGGAGGTAACTTTAGAATTATCCAATTAAAAATAGTTTGCAAATGCTCAGCTCAACGCATATTTCCAACTACAACATCTAAACATGTTTTTTTTTTTCATTTCCAATAATGGTTGAACATCTATAATCGTGTTATTCGGCTTCCAATTTCCAGGTAAAAATGGCGGAAGAAACAGTTAAGAGAGCGACAGGTATCAACCCGTTTATTGTAGCCATGGGGAATGGGCCAAGCACTGCAGCGACGCCATTTGTCAGCAGCCAACTAGCGAATGCTGGTTTACCGGTTCACCCGAATGCGCACTTTTTCGACCACAACGCCGATCCCAGTGTCCTAACCCCTAATAATCACCATGGATTGGATGAAAATTCATCAAATTCTTTATTTGAAGCTTCACAGCTTGACAATGTTCCAGATGATGTTTCTAAGCAGATTCATGGCCGCTCCGGTTCCAGCTACGGCTCCGGCTCCGGCAGTCTGCACTGAACTGAATCTTCTCATATGTAAGTAATTGCATCACTAGGAATCAACTGAGAGCTTATTAAAAAGTTACCACTTTTTATTTACTCTGGCAGAGTATTTTTATCCGGCTTTAACTCGGAAGAGAAGGGAGTTTTGCCGATTATGCCTTATCGATCGTAATTTGGATATACATATCAATTTATCCCTTAAAACACGATGATATTTGGAGTTGTTGATTCAAATTTTTGTTCTTATTAATGAATATTTTGAACTTGATACAATTTTAACAAATATTTTACCATTATGATTTTCCCTAATTATTTGTCAACTAAGTTAAAATTCAACTATAATTCATCTTCTCCAAACAATCTGCAAAATTCAATAACACTGGGTAAGTCGATCCTTTATTCTTACTAATATCAGAGCAGAAAAATCAAAAGAAGCAATTAAGAAGAAAGAAATACAGAATTTGTAAATAATATAATAATTAATGAAAATCGTAATAGTATAATGTCGACTAAAATTATGTTTCAGTGTTTTTTAACTGATATCTTAGACTTTATATTGTCAACTGATGTCTCCATCAAACAACTTACCGTTCAATTCGGTACACTCTATCACTCTCGATTATGATGATCGCGAACGGCAAAATTACCGAAAAAGAAACAAATTTGAGTTATAAGAACATGCATGATTTACGAAAATCTACGATCGTTGTTTAAAAACGTACCAAGCATTGAAGGATACCTCTATCGCCTTAGAAAATCCTGATTATTCTCAGCTTATTCTAGAGCAAGAAGCTTAACTGAGCATTCGCAGAAGGTTATTCTTAACGCGGTGACGCAGCTTTTTGTTCCTGAAGGAAGGTAAGTGGTAATGCTACTGCCTTTTCTAGTTACTGTCTATTCTGTGGATTTTTAATATTATTTTTAATAATATTCAATTTGCCTTTATTTTATTAGCACAAATTTTTAAATTCGTAGAATTCAATCGACAGGAGATAGAACCATTATTGCAGAAATTAACTCCATTTCAAGAGAAATGAAGTTAATTAATAATTTAATATTTGTTTTGTTTTAAATTGGCGTTACTCATCACCAAGTCGTTGTAGTATAGTGGTGAGTATTCCCGCCTGTCACGCGGGTGACCCGGGTTCGATCCCCGGCAACGGCGATTTTTTCACCGTTACTTTTAGGAAAAACGTCGTCGTTTGTCACTGTAAATTAAGCTTCCACGACCACCGGACAGCCTTTATATAGCTCCCAGCTGGCATTTTCTTCATTAAATTGTTACAGCAGGATAATTAAATCATTATTTTTTCAGAAATTTATTCCTAAAAATTAGCAAAACATTAACTTTTTTAGATAACTTTTATGTTAATTTTTTTAATTGATTTTTTATGCGAATTTATGAACAAAAATTCAAATAAATTCCAATATAGTTCTTAATTAGGGTTTTAACACCCTCTATAATTTATTTAATTTTTTGAATAAATTAATTCGAGAGGACAAAATGGGAAACAATAGCGCAAAAGGTAGCTTTGTTATGACATTTTTGTTAGTAATAGATGAATTAGAAGGAATGAGGAGGAGCAAAAAGACATTACTCTCCCCACTCCCCCCCGCTACTTTATTGCATTATTCCTCCTCCCCCTCCTGTTCGCTTAATGCAAATCATACTGCAGCTTCTCTGCAATTTTTCAAAAAATAGTCGAAATTTCAGAGGAAATCAATGGCAGATATGGGGATCGGGTTGATTCGAATCAACAACCAAACCGAACCGAGCGATCGGTGTTGTTGGTTCGGTTTAATTGGAAGAAAAATTGAAATTTGCATTGAACCGAGTAAAATCTAAATATTTGGTTCGGTTTTGATTTTAAATAAAAATAAGCTAAAAACTTAAATACCGTGAAACTCTGTTAACGTAAGAAATAAAAGTTAAAAACTCTGTTTTCATTAGGGGTGTCAAAATTGTACCGAGATCGCAAATCAGACAAGAACTTTCGATTTTAATTCGATTTTGGTCCTAATTTTTTGAAAAAAACATGATTAATGGGTCAGTTATAGTCTTTATGTGTAAAAAACTGTGAAACTAGAACGAAGACAATGTGTCAAAAAAGTTCTAAAATCGAGCAAAATTCGAACAGAAATTTAATAAAATCTGATATAAATTCAAAAACAAGTTATAAATCTGCTCAATTAATTAAAACTTCACTCATTTAATTAAAAAAATTATATTTATTGTTATATTTAATTTTTTGAAAATAAAAAATAAAAAAATAGATTAAAACTGAAATCGCACCAGAACCGTTTGTTTCACATCATTTTTGTTGTAACCAAAATCGACCATTAATGACTCGAAGATTGAAAATACAGAAGTCCAAACCAAAGTCACCAAAACCGAAAACCATACCGAAAAACAATATTGCACCGAAGTCTAGTCGGTTCAGTTTTCTAAAATTAATACCAAACCGAATTCGGTTCAACCTCAAATCAAAATGAACCGGAACAATTGGGAGATTTTGCTCTAAAAACACAAACTCGATTTCAATTACCGTCGTTTTCCTTGTTGGTGCAATCGGTATCGCACTTCATTTCACAGAAAGTGTAACCATGGCCGTCGGTCTTGCATTCCTGAACACAACTACCGAAGCACAACTTGTAGCCGTCGACCTCGGCCTCGGCCACCGTGCCATCGACCAAGTTATTGTAATTACTTCTTTCTTTATACTGGATTAGAAATGACAAACAAGCCGAGCTGAGTGCGAAAAAACTCGACTCATTGAATCTTCAAAGCTAAACGAGCAGAGTCTGCCAAGTCTGATCGATTTTTTATCACAACATAACTCAGTCTGAGTCAGCTAGCGACTTACAAATAAAATTTTTAATATATACTTTGATTGGTTAGTCTCAACGCATATGGCTAATCACCCGAGCCGAATCGTGTTTAAATTGTATGAAACTTGTTAAGCTAGGTAGATCGACGAGCCAGACTTTTTTGGGATCGATTTATTTGTCATTTTTATGATATAAGCATTAAGCATTATCATCTTTTTCATTTATTTTTCGAATTATAAAAAAATTATTACCAATACGACGTCGTATGGTTGACAATGGGGCAATAGAAAAAAAGAAGGAAATGGAGGGAGCCCTAGTTCATTTCGTTCCAGTTCCTGCTTTCTTCTGCTTGAAGCCCTAGCTGAGTCGTCTTCTTCGTCTACTTCACTGCAATGAAGCTCGTCAGGTCCTCAATTTTTTTTCGTAGTCTTCTACTTTCCTCCTCTTCCTTCTTTGAGTGATGTTTATGACCAGTTTATCTGAGAATTTGAATTTGTTGTCTCCAGGTTTTTGATGAAGCTGAACAATGAGACCGTCTCAATCGAGCTTAAAAATGGCACCGTTGTTCACGGAACCATCANGTTTCGTCTCCAAGAGTTGCTTATTTGTGTTTCAGATCATGGTTAGTCGAAATTAGGGTAATATCAATGACATGATGCAAAATTTATCTTTAAATTTACTTTGTGTAAATTTATTTACAATTTTGGGGAACAACGATCTTGCTAGTGGGATAAGGTTGATGGAATCATCTTCCATTTCTCATATGTGCATCAGTTCGGTCATGTTGTTACCATGTTTTTGTTTCTGTGTCTCCTGGGCCATCGAAGGTTGTTAGGAAGGACAGATACTCCAAAAGTGGTGAAGGGTTCATGGATGTTTTGTTAGGAGGTATCAAATTTCTTTTTATATTTTTTTGTGCTCAATCTTTGACACCACTTGGACCCTCTTAGGACAGTCTAAAACACTAAGATGACAATTCTTCAGTCTTTTCCATCATTTTTCCTTCTCTGCTATGGTTTCACAGAGTCAATTCCCTCATTACAAGTCATTTCTCCTCTATTGTCCCTACGAATCCTTTTTGTTTGAGTCTCTCTTTTGGCTTTCTTAATCTTTTATGTCTTCCTCCTCCAGCTACATTTTCTGGTTAGCTCTTCCTCTTTCATTTCTTTTCTTTTTCTTTAGATCCTAAATCTTGATTTTTTGTTCCCTCTTTCATTTCTTTCTTCTTTTAGGATTTGAACTCTCTCTTTCTCTCACTTGTTTATATTTTTCTTTTATCTTTCTCACATTTAGCATTTTTATTCAGTCTTGTTTTTTTTCTAATACCTGTCTTTTGCAATTTCCGGTATAAGTCTTAAATTTAGTAGTTCTTTTAGAAGCGTTGTTTTATGATATTATTAATTTTAATAAAATTTTGAACAGATCAAATATTCAGATTCTTAATGTGCTCGCTGACGTGAGTTTAGTGCTCACGTATGAAATATGTGCAATATGACTGGAACTTTCTTGTTTAGGAAGCTCATTGGCGACATGTTATTGGTCAAGCCTTGTTTTTGTGCATAATTATTAACTCCAGGATGATATTTCTGTCTTTTATATTGAAAAAGCAGTGAGGTCGTTTTTTAGAAAAAAAGTTCTAAAGCCAATTTAGTTTGGACAATGTGCAGCATATTCGAAATACAACTATTTTTTCATAAGAATATTGATATACTCAGGCGAAATTAGCTAGCTAACAACATCAATGGTGATTATGCAGGTGTGGATATCAGCATGAATACCCATTTAAAGACAGTAAAACTTACACTCAAGGGAAAAAATCCAGTAACCATGGATCATCTCAGTGTGAGGGGTAACAACATTCGATACTACATCCTTCCCGACAGCTTAAATCTCGAGACATTGCTCGTTGAAGAAACTCCTAGGGTCAAACCCAAGAAGCCCACTGCAGGTTTGTAATTAACATTCATCGTTCCAAACGTTACACTCTTAACACGAAACACGAAAATAATCTATTTTCTTCTTATTATTATTATTATCAATAATCAGGGAAGCCTATGGGTCGTGGTCGGGGCCGTGGGCGTGGACGTGGACGAGGTCGGGGCCGCTAATGTTGTGGTTTTACTTTTTGGAGCAACCGTTTATGTAAACTCGGTATGAATTTAGAGTCGAGCCGTACTGAGGATCTATATTGTATTCGATCATGCTTATATTTGATCAGAAATTTTCTGAAAATGTGAACGATTAGTGGGTAATGTTTGATTTTGGCTACAAGCCTTTTGCATATTGCTTAGAAGGCCGTGAAAGATGAACTCAATTACTTTATGAACTGTGGAGCAAGTTCTTTACTCTTCTAAGCAAGTTTTTTTTTTAGATTCTGTCTTTGTCTATCTAGAAATCTAGAGTTCATCAATCATTTCTTCGGAGGAGACTCACTGAGTTATTGACCGAGTCAGGCCCCGGATTGGAAGGATATTCGCATTCTACAGCTACAATTTTTCAAGTCAGCGTGACACGTGCAAGCCACGTGTCTTAATCCTTATATGATTACATTACATAATGTTGCCTAGACATTCGGGGTGGGTAGAATTGAACTATAACCGCAGTTTGGATTGAAACCTCTATTTCTTGGTCTAGTTTCGATCTTGATTCTTAGAAAATCATGATTCATGATCCGATTTTGGTCTTTTTACGTAAGAAATGTAAAACTAAAATTGGATGGTCAATCGTAGGTCAAAAATGACTAAGATATCAGTTAAATCTGACTTAAAACTTAAATAAATCTCACATAAATTAAAAAATAATTTTAAATTTATCTGATCACTCAGATTCTGATCCTTTACTTTTTGAATACGGCACGAGCCCAAAACTAAATAGGAGCTGTATCGTATTTTACAGTTTCGGTTCTGATTACAAAATTTTTGAATTGTAGCCACAAGTTTCAGTTCTATTTCGTGATGAAGTCGGACCAAGAACGTTCTTCGTATGCACGAAACAAAAGAATTAAAAGATTTGCATGAAAAAAAAAGACTACAACTTGTGGCAACTTTGGCATTACCCTCTATTTAGTATGTTAGAAATAGCCATTATAGAGACAAAGACAAAATTTCCAAACCGTTTGATCGGTTTTGCACAAAATCAAATAAATTTGGGCCGCTTGATCTTTTAACGCCGCATACAAAAGGTGTAGATAAACTCAAATAACATCGAGCCATGCATGTTCGACAAGGCAATCGAGGAGACAATTCATGTAATTTGATTAAGGATCGTGAAAGACTTCAATCGAAACAACTCGCCCAACAATGTCACGGTAGTGCTTAGTCCCACCTCGACCAGATAGCGAATACAGAACGATTTGTAAATGAGTTTTCCCTCTCTTACTAGCATAAACACTTATTGAGTAATTAAACTGAAGGGAGAAGAATTCCATGTATAATTTGAATTTTAAAATAATTACGAAAATTTTAAATTTTATTATAATTATAATTTTATATTTTATTATTATATATATATTTTAATTTTATGATGTAAGTCAATTAAAATAATTATTTTGTTCAATATTTTGTTTATTAATTAAGCTAATAAATAAATAAAATTATTTCTTATAATTTTTGTATAAAAAAATAAAATAAAAATGAAATAATTAAATTGGATATAAAAATAGGAGTCATGGTCAAGAGTCATGGGAAGTGGGTGGCGGAGACAGACAGCTTGACTTGTATTCCTAAGCAAAAGCATGAAAAATCGAAAGCGACGTTGGCTGAAAAAACCCTGCCTTTCCCGGAATCAGATTGTTTATTTTGGTCCCCCTCCTTTCTGATCGAAGATCGCGAAATTTTCGGGAGAAAATGGGAGCTTCCCAATCTGTGTCTGAGAAATCCATCTATGAATTCACGGTTAAGGTTATTAAATCTGGACACTACGGATTCTCGTTTTGGTTTTCATTTTTTTATCGATTGAATCATGGTCGCGATCGCAATCGCAGCTGTGATCGTCGTCATTTTCTTCTCCTTCTCTCTGAGGATTTGTAGTGATAAAGTCGATTTTGATTGAGCAGGATTTGAAGGGGAGAGATGTTGACCTAAGCACTTACGAGGGGAAAGTTCTTCTTGTGGTTAATGTTGCTTCGAAATGGTTTGAATCTAGATTCCCGCTATTTCTGTGTTTTTTTTTTTGCGTAAATTTTGAGTTGTTAGTTTCTGTTTTCAATGCGATTTGAATTACTTGAACAGCGGATTCACTGACTCAAATTACACTCAATTGACAGAGCTTTACGCAAGATACAAGGAAAAAGGTTAATTCCTTCTTTATTCCTTGTGCTTATTAGTGGTTTATCAGTTCTGGCTTGTATAACATTGACTGCAATTAGCAAATTCTAAGAGCTTATTTCCACTGCAGTGTCAAGTCGTTCTTCTTCTTGTTCATTTTCATCCATAGATGACTGTCCAAATTCAATGTTTTCCAGGAGATTCCTATGCAAAGAAATCAAGAGTTAATTGTATGATTTGTACGTTTCAGGATTTGAGATCTTAGCCTTTCCCTGCAATCAGTTTCTGAGACAAGAGCCTGGAAGCAGCGAGGAGGCCGGAGAGTTTGCTTGTACAAGATACAAGGCTGAGTACCCGATATTTCAAAAGGTTATCCAACATTGCCTTTTTGCCTATTCTCTATTCCTATCAATAGCTTAACAATATTCGATTCGAGGATGAAAATTCAGTAATCGATATTTGGGGCATTAATCTTGTTCAACAACAAAACTGATCATAATGAATTTTACTCGTTATCGACACATCGAAACAATTAGCAGATTTTCTATAGACTTGGAAGTAAAATATGATTTCATGACTTGAAAATCCTCCCCTTTTTCTATTTCAGATACGCGTAAACGGGCCGAATACAGCACCAGTGTATAAGTTTCTCAAATCGCGCAAGACTGGATTCCTCGGGAGCAGGATAAAGTGGAATTTTACCAAGTTCTTGATCGATAAGGAGGGACAGGTTATAAACCGTTACGGCCCAACGACTAATCCTTTATCGTTCGAGGTATGATTCAACCATAGTCGGTTATGTGATACTCGTCTCGTTGCGAGATAAAAAGCTTAATTCTTTCTTAACAGGGTGACATCAAGCAAGCTTTGGGAGAGGCATGAGGGAAGAACATTCAATCAAAAAACACAGCCAAGTAACTGGTTAGATTATGTCTTAAGTACAGTCTAATTCTTCGTTTTATGCATCATTTTGGTTGTTTAACTTCTGGGAAGAACAGCATACAATCTGTTGTATTTGAATGTTATATTTGTTTATGCTAACGTTGTCTTCATTTGTTGGACTTAATTCTTTCAAATCAATTCCTAACCTTGATCTTTAATTTGGACGGTGGGACCTTCTCCAACTAACCAATCAGAACCCAACACTTCTCACCCACCCTGCAAAGCTTATTTAGAGGTAGTCACAGTCAGACCCGGCCGTAAACTGAACTGCAACCGTTGATTTTAATCTGGTCTTAGTTCTAATTTTTTAAAAGTTATAATTTATGGGCTTGTGTCAATTTTTAAGAGTAAAAAACCGTGAAACTAAAACCTAAACTGTGAGTCAATTTTTTTTTAAAATTGAGTAAAATTCAACTCAAACTCTAAACAAAATTCGATATAAATCCTAAAATTGGTAATAAATTCGCTTATAAAAAATCTGATTCAAATATAATAAAAATGTATATTTTATTATCATATTTTAATTTTTTTTTTGGGTTAAAATCGGAATGAAACCGGAACTGTTAGTTTCGATGCCGATTCCAAAAATCTAAAACGGTGAATTTCAATTTTAAATCTATTTCTAGATAAAACCAAATCGAATCAATTTATGCCTACCCCTACGCTTACCCTCCATTGTTGTAGAGGAAGTTTCACTCTGCAACACTAGTGGTAAAGCTGGAGATTCATTGTAATAGTTGGTTTCTTTGCATGACTTGCAAAACAGAATAGTAAGCTGTTTTCCAGTTCTGGTTGTCTAATAGAGTAAAGATTCAAAAAGTTCAAAGCTGGATTACCATCTCCAGTTCACATCTTGCTCTAAGATCAAACCAATCTCAAGGTTCAATCAAAAGTCCACAATTATTGAATTCATTCTCAACTATACATAAATTAACGTAGGTTTCCACGAAAACAAGTTTCGATAAACTCGAACACGAGTACGCCTCTGTCGCCATAACTAAACACAGGAAAAATAAACCTTCCAAAGTTCACTCTGTACGAGGAAACCAAGTAACTCGAACAAAATCCGAACACTCGTCGAGTATATCCCACCCATCTCCCACAAGACCTTTATATTCATTTGTCGCCTTCTCTACTTTAAATCTATGGTCGGGAGACAAGCCGTTAATCGAGGACGATGGGCCTATTTTCTTTGTAGTAAATGATCCATCTTGCTCTGCACCAGAATCAGGATATGAGTCTTTCGGGGTCAAATCGGGATAGACCGAATTAGAAACCGTGCTTTTTTGCGATGATGAAGATGAAGCCAAAATACAGCTTGTCTGGCTAGAGGAAAGAGATTTGCTAAACGGGACCCGCTCATCGAACTTTTCCTTCAGGAGTTTCACGTCTTGACAAATAACCGAGATTTCGCCCCTGAAAATTACAAATTCTATCAATATAGAGAACGTGTAGTAAAGCATTTATTAGCTTCTACTTAAAAAAATGTAAGTTTGGTTAAAGCTAAAGTTTGGTGGGTTGGTTTTTAAAAATTTGGAACCGAATCCAAACCTACCAGATATCAAAACTGATTTGAATTTTTGGGTCTGTTTCAATTTGGGTCCACATCGATTTTCGGTTAGCACGGTTTAAGTTCACATCGGTTTTGAAAAATGAAAAACCAAACTGAACAGACCCGAACGAACCCAAACCCACCAGATAACTCAAGCCAAATTGATCTAAATTTTGGGTCGGTTTCAAATCAGTTTCACATTAATTTTTTGTTTGCAAGGTTCACGTTCGGTTTTGAAACGTGAAAAACTGAACCAACCCAAATGATCAGTTTGTTTCGGTTTTACGGGTCAACCTGTACCGATTTTCCACCCCTATTCGTACATAATCACAAACACTATAAAAAGGTCCATGCTTCAAACTATTACTATTTATCATCAACACATGTCCAAGTTTACCACTCGTAACAAAAGATAACGAAAACATACTGCAGTGTGTCGACAATTTGTCCGCGATTCATTAAGAACTCTTGAAGCTGCAATCGAATAAAAGCAAAAAAGCACAACCTATTATATACTGTAACACGTTTCTCTCCAAAAACAAAACTTGTTTAGTTAGCAGAAATGGCTTATTATAATACCTTAGAATTTTCCTCAACCTCTTGTTGAAGCATCTTTGATTCCTCAACTACCTTCTCCATGAGAGCTTCTTGTTCAACAAGAGCTTTTCGTGCATGTTCTTCCTTTTGCATCTTTTCTTGCTCTGCTGCGTTAATCAGCGCTTCAGCTGTTGCTAATCGCATATCAAGAGATTTACGCATCTGCAATGAAGAAAATTACAAGATATTAAACGATAGAAACAGCTCGTTTCGTGGGCATTGCTCCAATTTTCATCTTTTTAAATGATGGAGCAGTACCATTCTAGAAATCTTGCAGCCACTCAATCAACCTTACTTATGTTGCATTCAGTAATAAAACAGATAATAAAAGCCATTCAAGTCAACATGAATAGGAGTGACTAATCGATCAAAATAATTCGCATAACACAGGATCCTCGGTACAGCATAGTCGCTATACTGTCTGTTCTATTAAAATGGGAAAATCCGACCTTAAGGTAGGCAAAACCATACCGGAACCGCAGATCGGACTGGAGTTGCTGGAATTGGTCCACTTTTGGTCCCAATACTTAAAAATTATGAAAAGAGAACCGGACCGTGGATCAAAAAAGCCCCGAAAAACGAATAAAATTAGAGCCAAAGTCGAATAAAATCTGATTCAAAACCAAATAAAACCTAATATAAACTCAAAAACTTGTTCAAAACTCAATCCAAACACGCAAAACTCTACTCAAATACAATAAAAAATATATTTATTTTTTTTAAATATTCAAACCAGACCAGGACAAACTAGAGCTTCATCGTTCCAATTTATCTTCAAATTGGACCGAAGCACCCCATTGGTGTCCAACGTCATCTATGGGGCATTCACAAGATAAATGATCATTTCAATTCATATTCCATAATCATTCACGATAAAATCAAGATCACAAGGTAGAAATAATTCAAAAAAATGGGAGACATCTTTTTCATGCACAAACAACTAGTTACCAATTTGAAAATAAATATGCTTCGTAAATGACCAACAACAAAAACCGGGATATAATAAATAAAAATAATTCCATCCAAAACCTCATCGAGAATTTGAAGATACTTGTCCCTTTCATCGGACAAGTTAAGCAAGCGTGATTGAAGTTCCCGTGCTTCAGTAGCTAGAATTGCCTTCTCTCCATACACTTCACCCGCATGCTGCATAAAAGATATAGATATAAGATTTTATGCTCATATTCAAAGACAATCTCACGATATCACGATTTATTATTAATATTTCAGAAGAAAAATTTGAAACCATGTTGTTTGCTTCCTTTGCTCGAACCAACATGTGTTTTAGTTCTTCAACTTTGAGTGTAATATCCAAACCGCCATTTGCAGCTTCCTTTTGGGTTTGTTCTACAGCTTTCTCCTTCAATTCTACTTCTTTCATCTTGATGATAACTGTTTCCATGGCTGAAAATAACGCTTTCTGCAAGATGATGTGATTAGAAAAATACCATGATATAGACAAAACAATAGCCACATGAAGTGAGTGCTTTGAACGTTCACTCGTTGAATGCTAAGTTTACCTTCTTAGTATATATTTTTAGTGTATACGATGACGAGTCAAATTCTGATTAGTCTAATCAAAGAACATTTAATACATTACAAATAAGATAAATATTTATTGTATCAATCATAATTTAATATGTCAGCGCGTATAATAAAAAAATGTACTAAGAATGTAATATGTTTCTGCTCAACAAATATATAAAATAAATACACACCAACACAATAATTTAGCAAATATTCAAGGGTCTATCATCCCTCCCTGGCAGAGATTTGAGGATCTGCCCACCTTTCAATTGTTTTGGAACTCCCTTCGAAAGGTCTTCATAATTCTATCTTATCTATTATTTAAATACAAACTAGAAATTACCATTAGTTACAATAAAACTACCTAAAACTACCCATAAGCATTTCTCAAAATATCCTTAGAATATTATATTAATATCATTCTTAACAAAAGATAAATCTAATGTTACTCTAACTCAATACATCCAAACAACTAGCGAAACCGCAAATGGTTGTGATGTAATCCAAATATTCGAAAAGAAAAAATGGTTGTATTTCAATAGCAAATTAATCATCTAGGGATAACAATCAATAAATGACAGAAAACCAATTCTTTGTCGTTCCCTACACTATGCCGACCCCTCTCTAAAAGAGATACTTATGTGAGTGTAACGTAACCCTAATCACCATTATTATTTATATATTTATTTTCTTATTAAATGATTAAATATCCTTACTACCTAAATATTGAATAAATAACATAACCCTAGACTATAGAAGTTGGTTGGTCATAAAATACAACCAAACTGTTCTTTCATATAGGCTAATAATTTTAGAAAAACAAAGCATAAAACCACATCATTTACTCATTTAGTTTTGACAAACCCATTCAAACATAAGAAGAATTCTAGTTTTAGCTTTGACCAAGTTGGTTATCATGATTATGTCAAAATCTTTAGTTCCATTTTCACATTCATAATGGATGACATTAACTCAAATCTAATCCTCTATAGTCCAGTTCCTAACATCAATCTTCTGGCTCAGATATTTCAAATGAAATCAAATGTACCTTGTTATTTTTTGCAGCCTCCATCATTCCTTCCAAGAAATCAACCTTATATAATTGTTCAGACCGTGTCTCCATCGAATTGCATTTCAACTGCTCCTCAGTGTCACTCGTAAAAGAACCGGCTATCTTTGAATTAAGATCTGGAGAACCGGCTATCTTTGAATTAAGATCTGGAGAGCCATGCAGTGGCTTCTCACTGTCAAATTCTGTCAAGAGGGGGAGTTCACTAGAATCTAGATCCACAGGATCGTACACTCTCTGCAAAACAGTATCCACGTGTGGCTCAACTTCATCAATTCTTTCACAAGTAAATACATTAGAAATATCCATAGCAGTCGAGCTTAAAGAAGAATGCTCTTCAGTTGGTTTTCCATCGATTTCATTTTCCTGATCGTTCGTCAGCATAACAGGCTGCTCGGCCCCAATTTCGATACTAACATCTTCAAAGCTTCCATTGTTCACAGGTGGTATATGATCGATATCCATTTCTCCAATTTCGGGGAATATCTCATTTGACTTAACAGGAGTGTAATTTAGTACTTCACCATTGTTCTCCTGAGAACTTATAATTGGACCCAATTCGGTACTTTCAACACTTGTGTAGAATTGGTCATTACGATGAGTCACATCATAAAAATTCAAAAGTTCTGATGGAGATTCATTCATTACTCCACTAAGAGGTGCTTTATCAGGATTGGGAACATAATAATTGTTGTAAGAATCATCAAAACTAATGAATCTTTGCTCGGAAGGTCCAGGATCTGCTCGTATCACAACCTGCTCGTGGTTCGAAATTCTCTTTTCCTTATCTTTCCCATCTGCATATTATTGTATTTCCAAACATATATAAAAGGAAAACAAGTCAAATGAGAAACTTAAGATCACAATTAAAATCTCTCCATACTAAAACCAAAGTTCAGAATAGTGCACCTCCTTTGTCCAACACAACTCCAAGAGAAGAATCCTTGGGATCAATAGAAGGTGAGATGATTTGATCAAACAAATAAGGGATAACCTCAACAAAGACGTCATTAATGGCTGCATCAACATCCTTCGGATGTTCTATGGCTACTGCCTTCAATACACGCGCATCAATCTAGCAAAAATGAAAAAAAAAAAAAAAAAATGAAACAATGGGGAAATTGGTAGAACTAATTACTTTTTCCCATTGAATAGCAAATCCACATAATTCATTCCTATATCTCAATAATACAGATTGTAAATATAAAAGGCCAAAACTGAAGCAGTAGTCCCCAGTCAATGTCCAAGCTAAAAGAACGTTCTTTACAGAAATGTGAAGAATAAAATAAAGATATATCTCGAGTTATGAAACACACCTGCGGAAAAATATCCTTCAGAGTTTCATACACAAATTTAAAAGCCATCTCAACAGTCGTCGATATCCGAATAACAATCAATGCTTTCGAGATGCCCTCCAATCCTGAGAACACGATAAAAACTTATCCCTGAATCATCTAAGGAAATTGGAAAATTACATAAATCAATTGCAAACAAAAAGAACACCATGGAAGTGAGCTTAAAAGCAAAGAAATTTCAATTTAAAAGATGGAGATCAAAAAAATCAAATCCCCAAAACTAAGAAAAACGCAAAAAGAAATTCTATTAGGAACGAATCATACAGGAGAAACCAGATAAGAGTAACATAAAAACTAAATCCTCCATAGCCGTCGTCTGCATTTGCTTTCGAATTTCTTAGAAAATTAAACAGAATCGACGATAAAGAACTGACCTTTAGGGGACGAAGGGACGAAGCGAGTGAGCTAGAACGACGCAGACCAGTGTCTCGAATCTTCTAATCTTATAGTTTTTTCGGGGAGCTCAAAGTCGGTGTAATTAATCTTAGCAAAGAAGGTAAGGTATAATCGTAATTGTTAAGAAATTTCTAGGGTAGTTTCGTCTGATCTTTGGCTAAATCCGTCACGCTTGTTGACTTAGCGTACATGGTATAATATTAGGGCTGACCAAACCGAACCGGACCTTAAGGTCTGGCCCGAAACTGTAAGGTCTAGGCAGGGTACGGGTAGGTTAACAGGTAAAAATATAAATTTTGGGTTCAGGTAAATCGGTAGGGAGTCCAGGTACCGAGTATTGTAAAAATATATGATACCTGTGTTTAATACTCGTAGTTCAGCCCAACATAGCCCAGCCCAGCCCAGCCCTCCAAGTCAATTTTATGATTTTTTCAATGACATTATGTTTTTTTATCAAAACCCAAAAATACACGAATCGTACCCGGAATATCCAGATCCGGGTAAGCAACATTTCAGAAAGGTTTAAATTTCAAATAGACCCAAAAATACCCGGATCCTACCCGAAATACCCAGATCCGGATATTTTTCCATTTTTTTCTGATAGATCTGAATTTTGGGTACTGCTTCATACTCGATACCCGAACCGACCGAGTATTTTTTTTAAAATACTCGGCCCCTTAACCGTTTGCTCACCCCTATATAATATTTACTTTTATTTACATCAATAAAATAATTTATAAATTTTATTAAATGCTTATTAAATTGTAAATTCGAGCTATTTTCAACTGATACCTTCAATATTTAGTTTCGTCAATTTACACTTCATTGTTCGAGTTTTTAGCAACGATCGCGCTAATCCCGAGTTACACTTTCGTCGAAGAACATGTATCGTGTTTTCTAGAACTAGAATGCGATGAATAAATCGAATATTGCTAATTTTTTTCTCTAACGAGATCGATTTAGAACAAAAGATTAAGAAAACGAAGTTATCCTTAAAATTTACACGATCGAAATTAAGAGATGTTGTTTATCGTTTTTCTCAAATTACGCAGTGTTAAACGATGAAATTAAAAGTTAAAACTATTGTATACGATTATCATTTCTAATAAAACTTAAAGGAGATATTTCCATATCGGTAAGGGTGGAAATTGGTTTGGTTCGAACCGAAAAATAGAATCACACATTTTTGGTTAGTTCGGTTCAATTTCGATGTGGTAAAAAAACCGTAAAAAAACTGAATTATGCATCGAAATGAATAGAATTAATGATTTTCTTAGTCATTTACTCTTTATTTCATTTATTTTCATTATTAACTAACATCTATATTTTAATTTGGAAAACATTATAAATTAACTAAAAATTTATAATTTTCATAATAAAATGGGAGACACGATGTATATTATATAATAAAAATATCATAAAAATGAAAAAGAAAAAAAACCGAAGGAAAACCAATGTCCAAATAATTAAAAAATTGAGCAAACTAAACCGATAAAAACAAAGCTCAACCAAACCAAAAACCAAAGTGCTCATCATTTCGAGTATAGTTTTCTATCAAAATATCAATCAAACTGCACCGAACCGCTTCTATTTAGGGGTGGGCAAAATTAGACCGAAACTATAAATCGAAACGGAACTGCCAGTTTCAATCCGGTATTGGTTTTAATTTTAAAAAACCGTAATTTATGGGTCAGTGCTAGTTTTTTTTAGAAAAAAACCGTGAAACCAGAATCAAGACTGGTGATCAAAAAAATTCTAAAATCGAGTAAAACTAGACTCAAATTCTAAAAAAACCAATATAAATCCTAAAATTTGTTATAAACACGATTAATTACTTAAAATTTGACTCAGTTTTAATAAACAAATATATTTTATTGTTATATTTTAATTTTTTAGCCAGAACAGTAAGTTCTGATTACAGTTCTATTTTAAGATAAAATCAGGTCGGACCGCCTTGTGCTCACTCGTAATTGTATCCCTAGAACGAGGCACGAACATGACGTGAACAAGGACCGAGCCAAACCGAGCTAAATGGAACATAGAAAGTGACCTAAAAAGAAAGCTTCTTCTTCGTGTCTAAAAATAACCTAAAAAAACACCCATCACACTTCCCCGCCTCAAAATATTCAATCTTCTTCCTCATCTGAAACCCAACAAATCCAGACCAAAAAAACTCTCACCTCTATAAAGAGCACAAAGGACCCATGTTTCAGCCTCATCTCACACCCTCTGAAAACCCTAATTCCACGAAGAAGATGAAGCTCAACGCCATTGCCACAGCCTCATTATTCTTCACTCTCCTTCCCCTAATAACTCAAACCCAGTTACTAAAACCCTCAAACCCTCTCCCTCTCTGCGCCTCGCAATTCGCGTTAGCCAACTACGCGTGTTCACGGCTGCCGATTTCCCCGCCGGCGCCGGTTCCCTCGCCGCCGTCTCCTCCTCCGGATGATGACGACGACAATGACGACGGAGGGCATGGCCGCCACCGTGGGAAGCATCACCGGCACCGCCACCACCGTCGTGAGCTGACGCCGGCGGAGGAGAACTGCTGTCGGTGGGCGAGGGACGTGGACAACCAGTGCGTGTGCGAGGTTTTGGTCCGGTTGCCGGAGTTTCTATCGAGAGCTGCGCATGAGTACGTTGTTTTTGTCGGGGATTCTTGCCGGATTACGTACTCTTGCGGTGGCAGAATAAGAATATGAAAAGAATATATATGGGGTGGATTATCTAGGTTCGCCATTTTCGTAGCTTTTGAGCTTGGCTTGAAGGTTGTTTGTTCTTGTACTTCAGTGACTTCTTCCAAATGTTTATCTTAAATTTCAGGTTAGCCAACTCGAGACGACCTTTTTAAGTCTCTACGTGACAAAATTGTACGGAGACTTTAAATATTACAATTTTAATCTAATTTTAATTTTAATTTTTAAAAAATTCTAATTTATAAGTTAGTTTTAGTCTTTTTAAGTAAAAAATCATAAAATTAGAACCATATGTCAAAAAAGTTTAAAAATGAAACAAAATCCGACCAAAATTTTAATAAAATCTGATATAAATTCAAAAAGGGGTTATAAATTCACATAATTACTTAAAACTAAATTAAAATAGAATAAAAAAATATCTTTTATTATTATATTATATATATTTTTTAAAATATAAATAAAACTATGTTAAAATTAGAACGGTTTGTTTTGATTCTATTCCAAAAATCTGAAACCGTGAGTTTCAATTCTAGTTTTATTTCAAAATAAAACTAGGCTGAACCGGCTCGTGCTCACTCTTAAACTATGAACTTGAATTTTGGAATAATAATAAATAAATAAAAAACCTCGAATAACAAAAACAATTGCATACACTTGAGATTTGTATACGAACTCGAGTTTGGTTATTTAAATCAGTCTTGGAGCGATATCGAATCTCGGAGTCACATTTATTTGTTTGGATATCCTTGATAATATTATGACATTTTACATTTATAAGTCAATTTAGCATGGATTTGAATTATAATTTCAATTTTGTTTCAATTCTGATTAATTATTAATTATTATGAGGAGCCTAGTTTCACAGTTAGGGATCTGATCGAATGCAGCCCCGGAACTCTGGGCAAAGCCGATTTAACCCGTTCGGTTTTTCAGGTCGGTTCGGTTCCAATGGAGATTTTTTTTTTGGTTTCGCGGATCGGTTAGATTTTTCTGTTTTAGGTTTTGGTTTTTTCTGTCAACCCAAAAACCGGGTCGCAAACTCGAACAAGAGAATATTGAATAAAAAATTAATATAAAAATTATATTAAATGTGTTTTTTAATTAAAAAAGGAATTTTTTGAATAAAAAATGATTTTTCTCTAATTTTCAATTAAAAATAATATTATTTTTAAAGATGAAAACCGATGCCGAACAAAAAAAAAAGCGGGTGGAGAGTTAGGGTTAGTTTTTGGGCCTCATAAAATAAATCGAACCCAAAAAAAGAGTCAAGCCTGCCTAAAAAATAACCAGACCGACCCGTGCCTACCCATAGTTGCAACTATATGTGCACTAATCACAAAAATTGCGATGCAGGCGTGGCTCAAATCAAGTTGTCGAAGGTTTTTCAACCGAGGAGTTTGTGAAAGGAGACATGGATAGAAAATTTCATAGGAGACGTTAGACCCGGTTCTTTAAGCTCGAGCCAACTAGACAACTTTGCTCTAGTAGAACCAGTGGAGATCGAAGCGATAATTTTTTGCTCGAATGCAACATGGTCGATGAACTGATGAAAGAATAAGTTACATCTGAAAGTTGAATGCGGTAAAAGGTTCTGAGGTTTCCCGAGAATGTATTCACTGATTTGTTGAGATCAAGGCCATATTCCAAGATCTGATTATCTAAAACTTGGATTCTACATATACCGTTCGACTCCCTAAAGGCCGGGACAGATCGGAATGGAAATTCATAAAAAGATTAAAGCAACAGGTTCAGTGGGAAGAATTAAGATCTTGTTTTAGTGAATCATATTCAAAGAATTTCTAAACCTCCTAGTGTTACTCAAAAACTCTAACTAGAGAATTAGATGTTCTGCTGCTTCACTTGAGAAAAGAAAGATCCGATGGAGTTTCCAATCAAATCACGAAAGGATGGTTTGACAATTTCAAATTTACAAATATGGATTATCCAGAGGTTGTTCTTCAAGATCGAACAGGAGATAGACAGACAAATTTCATAAACCTGTAGGCATAATAAAGACCCAGAGAGAAAAGGAATACCTGGCTTGGTCTTAAGGTGTGACTTATTTGGAGGGTTTAAGAGGTTCGTCATCTTCTTCGATGTCCCAACTTAAGTCTTCATCTTCTTCTGTGGCATTCAACTGCTTTCTTGGATCTATTTTATTTGGGCTCACGCTCTGATTCCCTTTCTTCTCATCAATGCTGCTGAGATCCTCAATCTCGTCCCATTCTAGATCTTCTTCTTCAGCCATTGAAGGCTGCTTTGATTCAACTGAAGCATTGCCATCTTTCCCACATTCACCATGATTAGTGTTGCTCTCTACAGCCACTTTCTCCCCTGATTTCACCAATGGATCTTCTATATTTGGTCTACCCGCATTCGAGGATAGTATAGAACTCCTTCCATTTTCATTATCATCATCATCGGCAGAGGAACTTCCAGCCTGTGATGCCTCGGATTTCTCATTCTTCATTTCCTTTGTTTCCTTTTCACTTCCATTTCCTTCTACTTTCACACTCGCTTTTCCCAAATTTTCACCTGTCGTAGTTTTACCATCATTTTCTTTTTCTTCTTCTACTTCATCATCATCAACATCCCAGCTGAGCTCCTCTTCTTCTTCCCCAGAAATTGCTCTCTTGACAAAATTAACCCTCAAATCTTCAGCTTGCTTAAGCTTATGCACTCTGTAAAAATATCTACACCAAAATGCTTCGTTATCAACACTGCTCGGAACAATCTTTTTGTAAATAGTATTCACAGTTCCGTTTTCAAGAAGCAGGCTATCGATTTCGCTATTTTTGTCCTCCAAAACAAAACCTAGTTTCCACTTATAATAATCATCCAACTCCTCAGGTTCCTCACAGTAGGTATTCATATCACCCTGAATCACAGATACTTGAGCATCGAACCTACTGTAGGGTTTAGAAGTCGAACTACGTTGATTGTGGTAATTTTGGTTACTGTTATTATCAGAATCTGATTCGGGATCAGCATCGAGAATTGCATCCTTACCTTGGGCGATGATCTGAGCCGTACCTTTCATGACGGAGCTTCCAAACTCATCAATGACGTGCCCAACCGTTTCGAGTGATCCCTGAGCCACCTCGATTTCCTTTTTCAGACCAGATCCGAACTCCTTCAGATCCCGACGGTAGGTGTCGAGAACAGATTCCGACTTGGAGGATAACGACTTGATCAGACCTCCGAAACTCCATTCCCCAACGTCCGCAGTTCCTTTGGTATCAGGGACGAGATCTCGAGGAGACTTCGAATCTACATCATCCGGTGAATCAACGGCAGGAACTGGATCGTCCGAGAAGACGGATTTAAAGAAATTCATAGAGAAAACGAACGAAAAATAATCGATCCGAAGACGATGATGCTAGGCTCACCAAAGCTATGGCGACGGTTTTACGGAAATGGAGACGGTGAGAGGTCAGCGTCTCTCTCATAGACAGCGAATTCGATTAAATTGAATTTATTTTTATTTTAATTATTTATTTAATTTCATTCTCAATTTATAACATAAAGTCTTAAATCCCACAATATTTGACAAAATAAACTAGGGTAGACATCATGTGTTATCGGATCAACAATTTTAATTCGATCGAATTCAAATGCATGTGTCATCCGAATCCGAATCCGATTAAAGAAATCGGATCGGATCAGATCGGATTTTTAAAAATCTGTAATTAAGAAATTTCTCTGTAAAAACCTGTAATTCGCGACGCGATCCGATGAAGTTATCGACGTCCGGCTGGCTCCTCCGTCGATTCCTCCTCTGTTCTTCGTCGTTTTTAACGAATCCACTCATTTACAATTACAATTACAGAAATAATTTACAAATCTAAAATCAAATCTTCATACCTATTTATATCTTCGTTTCTGTTCTTCGCGGCCGTCGTCGGAGACTCGGAGTCTAGGAGCAGAGGGTAGGTGAGGCGACTCGACTTCGTTGTCGGAGTAGCGGAGTCGAGAAATTGGGACGAGTGATTTTCGGATTCCAAAATCGGAGTCGGAGATGCTGAATGATTTCGGGTTTCGACTTTCAACTTTCGACCTATTTGAATTAAGCAATCTGACTTTCGGATTTGATCAGATTGACTGTCGGATTTGGCTTCGAATCCAATAGCCAATCTGATCCGATAACGATCCGAAAGTCGGATCAAATAAAAAACTCATCTACCGAATATCTGGTCCGATCCAACATAATCCGATCAAATTGGATCGGATCGGACCGGATCTGCCCACCCCTAAAATAAACTATAAACTTGGGTGCCTGTGCTCTCAGTTTTGGTCAAAATCGGATTAAAAAATAATAACTAAAATTTAATTTAAAATTAAATAAAATTTAATATAAATATAAAAATCAGTTCTAAATCTGATCGAGTAATTCAAAATTTATCTATACTAATAAAAAAATAAATATTTTTTATTTTATTTTTTTTTTTAAATATGAAACCAGACCCATACAAACTGGAATCACACTTGATTTCACGGTTTCAGTTACGATTCATTCTAAAATCTGTCTGGATCAGACCATGTACATCTGTAGTATATTCATATTGAACCGAGTACCATGGACCAAATTTTTTGATAATTTCCCTTTGTTTTACGTCGATATCGGCTCGAATTTGCATAGAATGCGCGTATTTCCATGTCGCTACCTAGCTGTGAATCATAATCCAACAACAAAGAAGCTCTCAACTGTCTTCCTCATCATGGTTTAAAAGTACTAAAAAATTCAGAAAAAGAAATCAAACCAGAAGAAATAGTAAGAGACTTCAGATTCATCACTGAGTTTGAACTAATGGGAAAGCCTGCTGAAGCTCAATTCAGCTGCTCTAATGGCGGCATAAACTAAGCTTGTAAGCATCAAGCTATGGCAAATGGGTTGATGCTGGAAAAGGCAATATTCTAACACAGAATGCATGATGGAGAAACTAAGCTTTTTGTTCCACTGGGAAGCCCTTCTTTCTGGTCCAGCGTCCAAATCATTGGGACCAGAAAACTACAAATAAAACCGATCAAAATCGACAATCTTTACCCGAAAAATGAGTCGAATACGACTTTCCCTTGCGACGATGAATGCTCGTCTCCTCGCATTCCCGGGCTAGTTATCAAAACTGAATTCCGAAATAGACGAAACATTGTAGCTTTCATCTGCTTCTAAAAACGGTGCCACCTCTGAAACCGATTTGAATTTTTTTTTAAACATATAATAAGCATCAACCTTACACCGATGTTCTTCGAAAATATCGAGGAGACTTTAGAATATTAGGCTCATAAGACACCCGAATTTCGGGTGTCGTCGAGTCCGAAGTATGCAGGGTCATTGCATCTCAAGTTGTATTAAGCTTCCCACTGCATTGAAAAGGATTTTTTGTGAGTTGAAATCTAATACCTTCGTACTCTTCTCGAGTCTTGATCGATCACCGTTTAAACGTTCTTCGCATTACACCACATATAGGAAAACCAGCAACTCCAAATCCTATGAGGAGAAAGCAAAATACTTAGCCGACATACAGTTAAAAAGCAGGATTATTTACAAATGAACCAAGAAATCACCATACCCTTTTCCATTACTGTGCTTCCACAGCCACACTTGTAGATTTTCTTTTATATTTCTAAGCCCACAAGAGAGGCTTGCATTCTTCCCAGGCTCCGGACATGATCGCGGTTGCTAATTGAATTATCCTAGGATGGAATTGAGAAAATTTTGGCTAAAATTTTAGAATCTTCGATAAATAAATCTGCAGGATGATCAGACAAATCTTTCTCTAGGAATAGCGGAGATTATCATGTAATCGATGGCAACCTCAACGAACCAAATCTCACAAGTTTACCGTCATTTTCAATCTCGAACGATCGGTTTTCTGCAACTGTTTCATTAGAGAGAAGGACATCCTTCATACTCAATTCTCCATGCAAAGGAAGCTCGTTGGGTAAATTTGTCAAACTTGAACATCCTTCGATACTCCATCTTCTAAGTCGAGGAAGCCGGTCGGATAATTTTGTCAAATTTGAACATCCTTCTATAGTCAATTCTTCAAGCAACAGAAGCTCGTCAGGTAAATGTGTGAAATTTGAACATCCTTCAATACTTAAAGAAAGAAGCAAAGGAAGCTGGTTGGGTAAATTTTTTAAATTAGAGCATGTTTTAACACTCAATGTTTCAAGTGAAAGAAGTTGGTCGGGTAGATTTCTCAAACTTGAACATATTTTGATAGTCCCCACTTTAAGCCGAGGAAGCTTGTTGGGTAAATTTGTCAAATTCGAACAACTTTCGATACTCAACTCTAGGAGCAAAAGAAGATGGTTGGATAAATTTGTCAAATTTGAACACTCCTTAATCCTCAATGTTTCAAGCGAAGGAAGCTCGGCCGGCAACTTTGTCAAATTCCCACAACCTTCAATACTCAATACTCGAAGCAAAGGGAGCTCTTCCGGCAAACTTTTCAAATCTGAACACATTTTAACACTAAATCTTTCAAGCACACGAAGTTGGTTGGGTAGATTTGACAAATTTACCCAATTTTCAATACTTAATTCTCGAGTGCTTGTCACTGTTAGCATCTCTTGCATCTTGAATATCAAACACATCCTCCAACTTTGAAATGGCAAGTTCTCCCTGAATGCGTGAGAGTTCTTTTAGTTCCTTCAATCTTAATCCATCTCCAACAATAAACTTTGGTAAGATTTGAAGATTTATGAGACGACCAATCCCTGACGGCATCTTCTTCAAATTGCGGGTCCAACTGATATCAAGAAGTTTGAGGTTGATGAGCTTCCTTATTCCCTGAGGAAGTTGAATAAGAGCACGACAACCATTTAACTTCAAAATTTGTAAATTCGAAAGACCGCTGCCTGATTCCGGCAAGAGTCTAATTTTTGTGAAAGACACATCAAGCATGCACAAATGTTTCAGCTCAGAAATGGAATCAGGTAATTTTCTAATGTCATAACCACTCAAACAAAGCAATTTTAAGCATCTCATATTTGCTATCATATGCCCAAAGTTAATTTTGCTTAAAAAAGAACCACTACCACAAAAGGCTATGAGTGTTCTCAATCCAGCTGATGATGAAAGTTTTTCGAACGGTGTTGCATCTTCAAGGTAATTGCTCATAAATGATAAATGGCGGAGATTTTCAAATTTTAAATGAGAGGCATTCTCTTTGTCCCACGGCAAATGAAGACATATTCCTTCACTAATCCAAGTGGCAAGATCATTAATGAGATCATGCATAATAAATTTTGAGTCTTCATCGCTAATCGAAGGTTGAAAAAATGACCTAGATGACAATTCTTGAAAATAGCGATTCCCCACTTCCATGTAGTCGGTCGATGGCTCTAAAAATCCCTCGGCCATCCACCACACAATCAAGTCATTCTTGTCAAACACATAATCTTTGGGGAAGATAGCACAGTAAGAAAAACAACGCTTCAAATGGGAGGGAAGATAATGATAGCTGACTCTCAGAGCAGGCATAACAGGACATTTGTCTTGAGGCAACTCCCACATATTACTCTTAAATACCATTGACCACTCCATCGGGTTAGATTTTCCCCGCAATAGGCCTCCAATGGCCTTGGCAGCCAATGGCAAACCATCGCATTTTTTCGCTATCTCCTCCCCAATTTCTCGTAACCTTAGGTGATCACCGAAATCATTTTTTCCAACAGTGACAAGCACTCTTTAGGGTCTAACTTCTTCAAATTATAAGTGAACACAGACCCTGCAGTGGTTGCCACCTCTTCACTTCTAGTAGTTATCAACACTCTACTGCCCAATCCACCAGCTACCAGAGGCCGAACCAGAGCATCCCACTGCAAGTAGTTCTCATTCCACACGTCGTCTAGAATGAGCAAAAACTTCTTCCCATGAACCACATCTTTTAACTTCTCTTTAACACTGTTAAGATCCATAACAGTGCAAGGGATTGAGGTGAAACCTTCTACAATTTTCACCGTGATCTTAAAATCCCCAAATTCATCTGAGACGTAAATCCAAGCCTTGATGTCAAAGCTTCCGTTGACTATGTCATCATGGTACAGAAGTTGGGCCATTGTTTTCTTCCCTATACCTCCCATACCTACCATGGCTACCACAGAAAAAGGGTCTCCATTATAATCACTACCCAATAATTTGGTGATCAAGGTTTTCTTATCTGCTTCACGACCATAAATATGGGATTCAGGGAGACTTGCAGCTTCTATTCTCACAGCCCCACCACATCTCCTTTTGGTACTCTCTATTAATTGAAAATCGTCTTTTTCCTTGGCTAGCCTTTCGAATCTCTGAGCGATCTTTTTCATTTTCAACCCAAATGAGACGTTAAACTTGATATTACGAGTACTAACCCTAGAATAGCAAGTGCGGATGATTTTGCGTACCTTACTCGGAGAGCCTTCGGTCTCCGCCATGATTTTTTCTCGCATAACTTCAGTGGAAAACTGGTCCAAGACATCCTCCACGTCGTACACCAGACCTCTCAGCTCGTCGACCCAAATTTTGATCCGCTTTTCACTCATCTGCCTTTCTTCCGCGTCATCCAGGACACTTTTCATTTTTCCGAGGTCATTCTTCCACCTAGCAACCTCCGATTCCAACTTGTTTCTGCGTGCGTACTTTATAACGTCTTGAGCCGATAGCTTTCCGAAGATAGCTTCGAAAGCAACAGACAGGGCTGCCTCTCCAGCTAAAACAACTATGGCTTCCATTGAAGACAAGTTATTAACAGGTCAGCGCAAAAAAGGCAAGATCTTTGCTCAACGGGAAACCAGAGTCTGTTTTATAATTCAACAGAAGTCAGCGGGGAAGTCGCTGTCTATCTTCTTGTACAAAGGCGAAATCACTGACAACCAGTGCCCTGCACCGTACACACGATAGTTTCATGATTCGAGCTTTTAAAAATAATACTTATTTACCTTAACATGTTAAAGAGCTACTAATATTAAAAATAATAACTCTCATATTATGACAGTACAGACATCAAATCTAGACTCTTATATTTAATTTATTATTTTTGAGCCAACTGAACTATGCTTGTACGAGTGTAGCTCTATCTTTTTAATCTTTCTACTTATGCACTCTAATTTAATGCAAAATTCAAAATAAATTATCAAATAAAACTATGAAATTCCATATTATTGAAAAAAAAAACCAAGACATTTCCCTACTAAGTCTTGAAAAAAACTAAATAACATGGGTTTTTACGTTTAAAATATGCCGGATGTTTGAGAAAATGTTGTATATTTATTTACACCGGTTAACGAGAATGCTACAACGATGCTTGCATCATCGGACGCTATTATATTTTCATAATTTATCGATAAATCGGTAGATTTTATCTTAATATATAATAATTTCATGTTGTTGAGTTGAAAAAATAAAAGGGAAAATACGAATATCTTGTTATTTAATACTAATAAAATCTCTCAAAATAAAAAAAAAAACACGATAGATAGACCGATCAAAATTTACAATCTAATTCTCTACGCATAAAAACAAATTAAGGCAATGAAATGACATTCACTATGTTGATAACATACAATATAATTCTCTACAGTACATAGCAGGCTCGAGCCTAGTAGGCGAGCCCAACTGAGCTCACGAGCTCACAAAATTTGAGTCCGTCAAACCCCAGCACTGTCGTCCACCGCACAACCGTACCACACCCGGACCTGACTCGATCTCGCCTCCTACGTTGTCTTTGTTTGTAGATCTGTTTGTCCATCGTCGAGAATGGAATAATTGGGCGTCAAAATTTATATAAGATAATGTTATTTATGTATATTCGAGTTATTTAGGCTTAGCAAGCTTGGCTCGAGGTTCGCGAGTCGATTCGACCCAAACTTTTTAGAAAAAAACTTGGTAAATTTTGCTTGAATAGGCTCGACTCGAAAAACTCAACGGACCGAATGATTCTGGGCTTGACTCACTTAAGCCGGCTTGAATGCCAACTCTAAATACTTGGACTATCACAAAAAGATAACATTAAAGTATTTGTACGTAACACTAAGATGTCAATTAGGAAAAAAGAAACTCATATTTTGAAGATTGAATGATAAAATTAGAAATTTAACTCTTAATGATCCTCAAAAAATAATGTGAAATAGTCAAAAAAGGAAAAAAAATTATAGTAATGTTTTTGGACCGGACAAGTTGGTTCAGTTTGATTCCACGCTAGAACTAGAACCAAACGTACATATGGTTTTATATACGAGAATCGAACCTTGAACCGTGAAAGTTTTGACTTCTAATGTACATATATTTTATTATGTTATTAGTGTTGATTAGATGATAGGGCAAAATGCTTTTAATGGCCTATACTATGGGGTAAATTATAGATATTAGAACGAACTAAAAAACGTTCAATCCAATACCTTGAACTATGAGGAAAATACGATTTTTATCTTCCGTCAATTATTCAGGTTAATTTTAACGTGAATCGACCACGTGCAAAGCACGTTTAACGTGAAAATACCTTAAACTATGCAATAACAAACGTGCTTATGCTTTAACAATAACAAACGTGCTTTGCACGTGGTCGATTTAGGTTAAAATTAACCGAAATAATTGACGGAAGATAAAAATCGTATTTTCCTCATAGTTCAAGGTATTGGATTGAACGTTTTTTAGTTCGTTCTAATATCGTAATTTACCCCAGAGTACAGGTCATTAAAAGCATTTTACCCTAGATGATATTATTTAGATTTATAAAACCGGATCATAAGCGTAGTGATGTATGGTCTAGTTCTAATTTTATTTCGGTCTTATGACTGTCCGGCTGGTCTTTTATGGTTTGGTTTTTAAAAAAAGTGGACCGACCCTAATTGTGATCAACTGCATCAACCAAAGTAGGACCGTGATTCTGGAAATTCCATATTTGAGGTCGAACCATTTGGTAAAAGTAAAACCGCCTGAAATAAGAACCGAACCGGTGTGTTTGGGTAGCAGCTTGTGCAGGCCGGTCTTTCCCGCCGCTAAGATGATATAATAAAGGGCTCATAATTTCCGAGCGAAGCCGCATTTGACGAAGGTCTCGAGACTCCGTTCTCTGATTTCTCCCTCTCTTTTTCTCTATTAATCTTCGCCATTTATTCCGAGATTTCTCCCTCTCCACTACGCTGTTGTTGAGAAAAATGGCAGTGCTACGACGACCAGAGTAGCTTGAGCTTAGTTGAATTGAAGATGGAGGCAAAGACGTGATGGATTTAGGGCAACTTAAAGTTGTCCGAAAGTGTTAGCACAGAGTTAGTTGCTTTTGTGCCGTGATCGTGCTGATCTCGAATGAGATATCCGATCGTCGGTCCCGATCGGAGATGTTTTCCGGCGTTACTTTTGCTGCTTCGAGAGGTTCAGAACTATCACTACCAGAGAAGTTTCGCAAGTTGAAAGATGAAAAAGTAACGCCAGAACTATGAATTTGATAGAAGCTCAGAACTATGACTATCGATTCAGAACTATGAATCGATACACCGAAACAGTAAAATAATTTTTATTTTTAAAATATATTTTTATTATATTTAAATTAAGTTTTGAATAATTGAATTAAATTTTGAACTTACTTTTGAATTTAGATCAAAGATTTTTATCTAGGTTGTGCTTGTACCTTAAAGGCGAAATCACTCGCCTCCAGTGTCCCTACACCCGGCTCGACAGTTTGTGAGGGGATTAAATCACGATGACTCAGCGTCCTAGAGATTAGGGATGTTCATGGTCCGGGTTGGTCCGGTTTTCTGCAGAAAAAGTACCAGACCACAAAATTTCGGTTTTTAATATGAAGGACCAGAACCGGACCATAAAATGATCAGAACCGGACCATAAAATGCCTAAAAAATTGGTCCGGTCCTGGTCCGGTTCTGGTATTTCCCATTAAAAAACCTTTGATGATTTCTATATTTCTTTAAGAAAAACGCAGCGTCTTCCATTTTACGTCATTAGGTTCCGATTCTATCCCGAGTTTCTATCCCGAGTTTCTATCCCGAGTCCACCCAAAAACACAGAAATATATTGCTTTAAATTTCCGATTCAGAGGACTGAGGTTTTTATTTCCAATGATGGATTCTTCATTTTGAAAGTAAAGAAATATAGAAATCATTCTACCAATTTTTTGAATGACACCGTCCGATTCAGAGAACTGAGGTTTTTATAGAAATCACGAAATTGGACAAAGATTATGTAAGATCGAAAAATCAAAGCAGAAAACTGGAAAACGGAAGAATATAATTTTTGGATAAGTCGCCGTGCACCTGAGAGCTGAGAGGGATGAGTCGCCGAGAGGGTGAGTCGCTGAGAGCCGAGCGCTGAGAGGGATGAGTCGCCGAGAGGGTGATTCGGTGAGAGCCGAGCGCCGAGAGGGATGAGTCGCCGGTGGGAGATGGAAGGAGGCGAGGCCGAGGCGGACGCGAACCTGGAGGCTGGAAGATGAAGAGTGAAGACATAATAGGGAGGGACTAGGGTTTCAACTTTTAACCTAATACATATTAAAAATTAAAAAACAATGATTTATTTTTATTTTAATGGGTTGGTCCGGTTTTATGACATTAAAACCAAAACCGGACCAAGATTAATTGGTTTCTTACTATAAGGACCAGAACCGGACCATGAGAACTCCAGAACCGCCCAGAACCGGACCAAATGTGCCGGTTCTGGTCTGGTTCTCCGGTCCGGATCGGTTCTGGACATCCCTACCAGAGATAGAAGACATTTATTTGATATCCCATGGAGGTAACAACTCTCACATTAGGACAACGCAGACGTCGAACCTAAGCTATTGTACCCAATTTACTATTTATGAGCCAACTGAACTATGTCCGTGCGAGCTTCATCTAGGTTGTGCTATTTTTTTGACTTGCTGTCTAATTTTCATTTTCACGATTTTAAAAAATTAACAAAGCAACTCGACCAAAACCGATGATTCTGGTCCAGACCTGGTTATGCTCATCCCTAGCCATAAGAAGATGTTGTTCGAATGTGTCACACGGGCGGTTTGTGTTCATAACCAACTACATTGTCCGAAATAAAATCATAAAAATTTCACAACAAACAAGAAACAAAAATAACAAGGCTTTAGAATCTATAGACTCGGTGGAAAGATACGCGAATACGGAGAGACAACCCCGTCCTTGACATAAACCTTCGAGTCATCCGGGTCGGGAACCCACCGAATTTCGCTCATATTAGGCGTCTCGACATAAGCCATCGTGAATTCTCCGATTTTCTCGATCTTTCCTCGCTTCCCGGCCCTCAACAACACGTTGTTTCTATTGAACGAGAAAATTCCATTGGCTAAACGAACAATGTCGCCCGGCTCGAAAGCCTCGCACTCGTCGCCCCAGAGCTGGAAGTGGACCGAGGCCGAGTTGTCGGCCACCAGGGCCAAGCATATCTTGTTTTGATTTTCCGAGGTTGTTTTTCCTTTCTCCAAAACTATGAATTCTGCGTTTATGTTGTTCTGAGCCGCTGGCACTATGTCTTTCAGAGACATTAAATCTGTCCTTTTAAACTGCAAGAAATAGAAGATTGAAGGGAAAAACTCTCTCAGGCATTTCATCGAACATCTCGAAGGCGTGTCTTGTGTTCGTACAAATATCTCTTTTTTTTTTTCATTTCTTACCTCAAATGCAAACATCGAAAAAAATGCAATAAAATCAGAATTATCCAGATAGTGATCTTACCTTAAAACCCACGAATCCTCCCACACGTTATCGTCCCACACTGTTCTTTGGTCGCAATTCGAATCTAAGCAGCCTAGCCTCTGTTTTCAGTCATTTTAAACGGCTTACTCTCATAATAAGTTTTTTTATTAAAATTATTTTAAATGAATTGATCAAAACTCAACAGAATTGTATTATTTTTGTTATTTTAAAAATTATTTTTATTACATTTTTTATTAAATAATTTGGGTTATTGATTCAATTCGAATTGCCCTAAGAACCCATAAATAATTTGATTTTTGAATTTTCAATAAATTTTTAATTCTGTGTCATTGAACAATCTCGAGTTTAATACACAAATGATTGTCGAGAAGCTTCGGTCAAGCTTTGCAATTTGCATGACAGTTGGATTAGAGATAATATTAAATTCGCTACATCAATTGTAAATTTAGCCACTAATTATATCTCGATATTAATTCAAATCATAAATTGGAAAATCCGATACTCGTATATCAATGACAATATCGGTAATCTCGTTTATTAAATCACACAAGGACGAGGATAAGAAACGTCACACATACAATACGACCACGGGGACTCTTCACCGGGTTTCAACTAAAGATAAACAGATGTTAAATCATTAACTTATTACGTACACAACATTGTCGCAAGCCCGGATCTTCGAAATCGTTTGACTCGGATTTTACAGCTTCAGAGCCAGCTCGTGACAGACGATATTCGGACAGATGAGCAACCTTTGAAAATTGCAGCAAAATTCCCTGCACGAGTAGGCCACAAAATACTTTTGAAGTTGTTGCATGAAATTCACCAACAAAACTAGTGGTGGGCAAAACCGGACCGGAACCGTAAACCGGATCGAAATAGCCGGTTTCAATTCGGTCTTGGTTCTAATTTTTAAAAACCATGATTAATGGGCTTTCAATTCGATCTTGGTTCTAATTTATAAAAAAACTGTGATTTATGGGTCAGTGCTGGTTTTTAAGAGTAAAAAAAGTTTTAAAATAGAATAAAATTCGACCTAAACCCTAATAAAATCTTATATAAATTCTAAAATTAGTTATAAACCCGTCAAATTACTTAAAACTCGACCCAAATATAATAAAAAAATATATATATTATTGTTATATTTAATATAAAATAAAACCGGGTTAAAATCAGAACGGAACCAGAACCGGAACCGTTGGTTTTGGAAATAATTCCAAAAATCTGAAACCGTGAGTTCCGGTTCTGATTCTATTTCGAGATAAAACTGGGCCGAACCAGCCAATACTCTTAAGCTAAACATCATAGTAACTTTTTTTTTTTTTTTTTTTATCAAATCAAGTTCTACTAAAAAGTTGTAGGAGGGAGTTGTTGTACTCAACTGCCAAGGAGAATCTCCTAGGAGCATAATGTCCCCATCATTGTCGATGTAAGTCACAACCCATTCACTAATCCGGTCGACCAGGCTTCCCTTGAAATCGAACATCTGATCGAGTTCGATGATCAGTTCTTCGTATCCTTGAAAGCTTTTCAGATCAACTGATCTCCCAGGAGCAGTTCCATATTTGAGCACCTGAAAAGTCGGATCAACCGAATTAACTGAATCAATAAAATCCAAGCTAGAGTATCGGAAATATAGCTTTTTCTTCGACTTTTAATCGCGGTAAGGAACTTACCTTTGTGCAGCTCCTGCTTGAGATAGAACTTCTATTGGATGAGTTAATTGGAGAAAAACAAGTGGTAACTTGTTCTGAAGGGAGCCCTGAAAAATCTGGACAATTTGTACATCTGGCATTGCTAGAGCCAGCATTCCTCTCATTTTTGCAAAATTCAGCACTTTTAAAGGCTTCACAAGGCATAAACACCATGCGGCACGGACGACTACAAATCGGAGTACCATTATTTCTTTGATGAAGCAAGGTTGCGGTTTCCTGACTACGACAAAATTGAGCACCGGCTCGAAAAAGTAGCTGATTTGTCGAGTTGATATTTATATCACTGCCTGCAGATATCAAATGTTGCAATGGTGAAGAAATCGGGTTCTTATCTTCTCGACCTTCAAAGACCGCATCGTGTTTGGTAGATCGATGATCAGAGACGCCTGCCGTAAAAGCAAAATGATGATTTTACAATAGAGAATGTTACACGAGGAGTTTGAGACTGCTCACCGTCTCTAATTAAGTTGGAAAAACCGATCGGTGACCGTTTTCTCTTCTTAGCTTGAAGAATATCCGAAGTATGTTTCTTGGAGGATTCAGTTAATTTGACACTCCAGGGTGAAAGTCTGTCAGGACATGCATATTTATCTGACTTATCATCCCAGTGTACCTTACAAAACAAGAAATCGTATGAAGCGAAATAAAAGAACAAAAAGTAAGTTAATAGTTTTGAATATTTCTCCAAGGATCATAAATCTTGAAACCTTGAGACATCTCCATTCTGACCCTGGCCATCTAATGGGATCAATATCTTCATTACCAACAATAGTAGCTGCCAATCTAAGGGCATAAAATAACCAGAATCAATAACAGAAGAAAATGAAAGATGAGCTTCCAAGAGTGCAAAAAAGCAGAAAACATTTTATTTTCGATGAATTTGTTGAACTATTGTTGTAAAAAAATTCATCTGAATGAAAACCAGCATTTTCTGAGGAAGAACAATTGATGTTCGTCCTACATATTTTAGGAAAATTATAAGCTCGGAAACAAAGAAATATTTATGTACCGCAACAGTTAAAAAAAGAGATCATATAAATGCAACAAGCCTCAAATTGGTGAATCAATCACCTCTTTTCTTCATATTCATCTCCTTCAAACTTAAATGTAAATCTTGTTCCCAATGGATAAACAAGTCCAGCCGACTTCAAGTACCAGTCTATGGGAATGATAAATTCAGAGAGACTACTCCTGCAGAATGAAGGTGTCGGAGGAATTGAATGAGGCTGTACAAAATTGTAATTTACAGGTCTAATGCATGTATGACAATTAACTAAAAATTCTATTTTGTTCATTATAGCTTACCTAGGATGGTAGAACACCGTAAACATAGTCCGAGCTGAAAAGGCATGTAAAGCATTTGCAAGTATGCCATGTTGCATGCCATAACCAGATACAATAGGAGGTAACGGATCTTTTTTCTTCTTAGCATGGCGAACTCCAACACGAAGTTCTCCATTTTCTCCTCTGTAGCATGAGGAAAATATCGACAAGTGTAAGAAGTTGCACAAAACTAGTCAACAATTTCACCTTCTACGTACAATAAAATTAGTTTATTTACATCTAATTGACATCAGTGCTGAACAGAGCTCTAGATTGGCTAAAAGAGCAGGAGAGAGAAGCAGATAGATTATAAAGAGAGAAACCTGAGAAAGATCAACATATCTCCCGAGACAAGTTTCTTGGCAGCCACAAATGCACTCCATCCACTAGTAAGTAAGTGACGCTTTGGAACACCTACATTTTTTCGACAGAGGACTGAATAAGCAGATGCATTATATTTTAAGGATAATTAATATTATTAGGATTAGATTTTTAAGGGGTAACTTTGGCTTTATGAATATGTTAGTTTTCTATAAATAAAGCTTATTAGGTTGATATGAATGATATTTGATTGTTGAATATGAAATGAAGCCCTCTTTTGAAGAGTGTTAAGCTTCCGGGAAACCGCATGTGGTCTTTGGAGCAGCTTTTTGCTGCCCCGTGAAGTCTCTTTACATTTTATCCAGGTCGAGCATGTTTAGTGCTCAACGTAAGCATGCTAGTTGTCCGGAGTAATCCGATAAAATGAGTTACACTAGGATGACAAAAAAAATAGACTTCTAGAACTAAGAAGAAATAGATATGAAATTACTAAGTACTCATGCACAAATCTAAGCTTTGGGGTCAAGCCAGTCTGAGTTGAGCTAATTACCGCGATATATATGGCGAAAGTGCCAAAAAGAACCATGCAAATCCTTCACAATCAGTTCCTGTGCTGGTCTTTTCTGAGACATGTCCTGCATGAGTTCATTCACATAAATTCAACTATAATACGACTAAATCATAGAAAATAAAGTTGTAAATGTGAGTTCGATATTCAAAGATCAGTTAATTTTTTTTTTGCTTTTATTCATGTCAAAGTCATGAGCTTTACATTTAAGATTGCTCGACTAAAATATACCAACCAGTGGGGGCAGACACTTTTCAGCCCATCTCTTAGGAATGGAGACTCCACTCCGTATTTTTGTGTCTGACTGAGTTAAAATCTTGCAAAAGGAGAGCGCATTACTTTTTCTGTGTAAACACAGAGTCGTTTCTTGATCCAGAATAAAGTCCTCTTGCTGCAGAGACCTTACTTGATTTAGCATACAAATCTATAGATAAATGTAGCACTCTCAACAACATTTATCATCAAGTAAAATTCCATAAAACTTATTACATATTAGTTTTTTGATTCTCTAATTTTTTAACAACAATATCATTAGCTAAGAGGAAGAGAAACACACACAAACACTCTTAACAACTAGACATACAACATTGGAAGATAATATTTGGGTGTGCAAAAGCAAACCTGGCGATATAGACTAATTAACCAATTAAGAATGTCACATACATTTAGCTTTAAGACTTTTCATGTAATTTTACCGGTTACTCAAATTGATTTGGACTATTTTAATATGCTATTTCTCAAACTTCTTCAATGAAAACCACATAATACTCGTTTTAGGTCAGACTTCGCCAAACTAGAGGAAAGAACTCATTCTGATTCCCAAACCCCATATTTGTCCAAACTGTCTTAAGCATTTACAAGAAAATCATATGCACTGAACTCTGGTGACTCAATCGCCAACCTTTGCTTGTGGAAGAAGGGTAATCTCAGCAAAAACCTCATCTGTCAGAGTGTCAGCCTGCAAACGAAAGTAGTTATGGAGTAACATAAAAATTTACACCAGAAAAGGTAATTTTGAAAATACAAGCTCGACATATGTATAAGTCGACATACGCCAAGTAGTGTCTAGTTAAAATTGTATTATTTCGTTAAAAAAGAATCTGAATTTAAGTTTTAAAGTATGAGGAATACCTTTAGTTGGACATTGATAACTTTGCAAAGGATCTTAGACGGTAAGTTATAAATGGGCATTTCAATTCTTCCATCTTGGGTACAGAATGCTTCAACCTACAATTTGCTCATAAGAAATAAAAAATATAAAGGATTGAGAGAGTAAGACTGGTATTGTGTGGTCTAACACGTCATAGAGAACATATGATCTTCATTTTGTGATTTTTCGCACGTCTATCAGGCTAATAAATACTATCCAGAACCCATATTTTATACATGAAGTTTCTAGTTAAATCTCCAAAATCTTTGCACATGATTCAGAATATATTAGAAAAGAAAAAATGGTCGCTTTGAAATGAAATAGTCCCAACATAGGAAATGAAATAAAAAAGTTTTAAACATCTTCTAGAAGGGAGAATGAAACCTGTTCAATATGACCTTGAGGAAAGTAGAACACCTTGTCCCCAGGGCATGGAACACGAACTAGAGCTCCAGCACATTCACGCCACAATGCACACGACAAATCGCCTTCCTTACCTTTGACATTACAAAACTTTATTGACAAAAATGAAGAATACAAAATCATAAATGAAGAGTACATAAAGAGAGAAGTTCGTCACAATAAGATGGATGAAATAGTGAATTCTGAAATACTAAACAGCATTATAACTCAAAGCGAAATAACTATCCTAAAAAGAAAATGAGAATTAATGAAAAGATTTGACTGGTGGTAGAGGTAAAATTGACTAAAGATGACCAGAAAATGAGAACGCTCTACATCATACAATTGCCATTACAAAGTACTTATGAGTTTAAATCATAACTACGTTCTGAAACAAAATCGATTCCAAAATTTGAGCCGTCCTGTAAAGGAATTATGTAGTTAATCGCTTCCGAAAAAACAAAATCACACCAGAGTTGGAGCTGATGGACATGGAGACGCTCTCATCGCCAACATTCGAACTGAACTCTTCACCTTCTTCGGCAGTAGAACTCATCTTTCCGTTCCTAAACTATAAAAATATAAGAAAGAAGTTCAAAGAAAGAACACCAGCGCATTCACCGCTCCAAAATCAAAATAGGGATGTAGCGAGACAAATTGTTCGACTCTCATCTCTCCTACACCACTGTAGAGTGATATAGTTATCTTTTTTCTAGCGCATACCAACAGAATAGAGAAAAAACCAGCGAGAGAGAAAGCGAGGTAGAGAACGAGAGGGAGTCTTTATAGTGTAACACACTCTGCTCATCTCCCTGCTTTGTCTCTCTCACTAACAGAGTCTCGGTGCCTTCATTGGCAAGAAAAGAGGCGATGTTTTCTAAATCTACGTCGATGCCATCTATGTGATTTAGCTCGAGTCCGCCATTAACATGGCTCGCGTGCATTCCGGCTACTCGTCTCTCGTTCTCCGCCGGATCACTTTCACTGGTTCTCACCAATCGTACAACCGTTAAAGATTTTGTCAGCTTTCTCTTCTTTTTATTATTTATATTTTCCTATAATTATAAAAGGGTAAAACTAGAATTTAACCGAAATAAAAAAAAATCTCAAATATTTATATATATTTTTAATTAATTATTTTTAAAACATTATATAATATTATCTTATTGTGTTGTGAATATTTAATAAAAAAAATTAAGTCATTCTAATAATATTTATTTTAAAAATATTAAATTAAAAAAATCATGCAAATGTCAACAAAAATTTAAAATGTTTTTTTAAATTCGAGTTTTTATTTATTTTTACCCTTAAAAACTCAGGCAAATTTCAAATTACGTGTTATGTATGTAATAGATAATTGCAATAAATATTTGAATTTCAAAAATCATTAATTAAAAATTTTAATTTTATTATAATTTTAATGGACACGTGTTAAACTTTAAACTAGAAGAGCAGAGCATTTATGAAAATTCATTTTTATGATGCTAAATTAAATAAAAATTATTATTATTATATTTTTCACTTTTCGATAAATAGTTAAAATTAACAAAATTTAATTTACCCAATTGACCAACATCTTAAAATTAGAAAAAGATATGACAACGAGTTTCTTTGCAATTATATTAAAGTTTAAAGTATTTATTGTTGATTTTCAAAAATTTAAGGTATCATTGCAACTAACCGAAACCAACATTATTACTCTTATCAAGTCTCGGATTAATCTATCTTCAAAAGGATAATTTATAATAAACACTATAATTTTTAATTATATTAATTAATATTTAAAAATATTATTGTTTTTTTAAATAATACTTTGAACTTTTAATTTATTAATTAACCCATTAAAATTTAGAAAATTATCAACTACACCTAAAGGTAAGAAAAACCAAACCAGAACCGCAAATAGAATCAGAATCGTCAGTTTTAATACGGAAGATTCTAATTTTTAAAAAATTGTAATTTATTGGCCGATGTCGGTTTTTATGAGTAAAAAATTGTGAAATCAAAAACGAGATCGAATGTGAAAAAAAAATTTAAAATCGAATAAAACCCGAACAAAACTTGAATAAAATTTAATATAAATTTTAAAATTAATTATAAATTAGCGTGATTAATGGAAGTTAATGGAAGTTGTTGAGATCAGAAAATTGGTATAACAGTGCCTCCGTCAGAACTATCGATCAGATTGATCCGATTTCTCCTCGAACACGACCACAAATCCCCGCTTATGATCGGGATCGTGGATTTTTAATCTAAATTGACGATCATTTGAACAAAATCGAAACAAAGATCAAGAACAAACAGCAGTTTTTCATTACAGCAGCAAAACAAGAGAGAGAGGGTCAGTACGGAGGGGGTCCGCCGGGAGGACCGTAGCCGCCGCCGCCGCCGAAGCAGTCCTGAAGCAGGCCACAGCAACACAGGCAGTAAAAGCTGCAGAATTTCAAAAAAAAAAACCAAAATTGTATTCAGAAAGCAACAATGGTGGAAAAATAATAAACTTTTCGGAATTCAGACGCCGGAAAGATGGCGAAAAACTCGATCTCCGACGAAAAAAAACAAGTAAAACGACGTACCAAGACGATATCATACTACACAACCCATCTCCGAAACCTCCAAAGAACCCCGGGCCACCGAACCCGAACCCTCCTCCGCCGCCCCAACCTCCCGGTCCTCCTCCCCAGCCTCCGGGTCCTCCGCCCCAGCCTCCAGGTCCTCCACCCCAACCTCCGGGTCCTCCACCCCAGCCTCCGGGTCCGCCGCCGCCGCCGCCGCCCGGTCCTCCACCCCAGCCTCCGGGTCCTCCGCCCCAACCTCCGGGTCCGCCACCGCCACCGCCACCCCAGTCTCCAGGGCCTCCGCCGCCGCCTCCCGGTCCGCCAGGTCCCATAGCGTCTGCTGGGTTAGTTCAAATTGTAGCTCGCTGTGATTAAGTATGAAGAAAGCGTGGTAGATCGGAAAAAAGGAAAGTGGTTTGACTTTGTAAATGGAGCAGCCAGTCAACATCCGACCAACCAGTCAAACCTATTTTTTGTCGGTCCGGTAACTGGACGATCACCGCCTGTACCGCCGGGATAGGTTTCTCGCGTAATCCAACGGCAAAAGTGCGGCCAAATGAGATTAAATCTCTCGGGCGTTCTAGATATTTATTAACGTTAATGAATCATTATTGTTTATGTTCTAAGAAAATAATTAGAACATAACCGAAATCTAAATTTGGTTGGGTCCAATTCCAACATTTGTTTATCGATTTTGGTTCGAGCCTCTTCCAAAGCCTCGATTCAAGGTTTGGTATCCGCTTTGTGGATCGAAAATCATGGAAACCAAATCATTAGCAAAAAAGGGGTCCAAATCCGGTTGATCTCAACCCAAAATATTAAAAACCAAACCAACTTGGTTCAAACTCTCAAAACACCGTCCAAACCAAACAAAACGGTTTAGACCCAAAGTGTCGTCCATTTAGTAAGGGTTCGTTTCAACCGGTTCTGGTCATGGGTGTAACCAAATAGTATCGACCCAAATACAAACACGCAAATGACTCTATTGCCATGACGTCTCTTATAATTTTTTATATGTTATCGTGCGTAATTGAGTCAATTTAAAAAATTATTATTATTTTTATTTTTATTTATTAAATATATTTTAATTAATTTAATGCGACTGTTTGGTATAAATCAGTAGAAAAAAGGAGAAAATTGCGTGTATTTCTTCAATATAATAAGTCAGGCCTTTGTTTCATCTTCTGGGTTGGTGATTATTATCAGCTCCATCGTCTTCTCCGCCGTCTCCGGCGCCACTTTCTCTGTGATTATTATTATTTCCTCTATTCTTACACCTCCTCCTACCTTCGTCTCCGGCAACACTGCTCCGTCGCCATTCTTGTAGATTACGTATAATACCATCTGCGCCATTCCCAGTATGAACCCTAGTATGTTCGGCGACTGTAAATACGTAAACGAACCAAAATCAGCGAATAAACATTCTCTCTCTCTCTCTCTCTCTCTCTCTCTCTCTCTTTTCAGGGCTTACCGCTACGAACATGTCATCGATCAAGAGGCCATAGAAGAACCAGATGACTGCGCAGATTGTCAAGCAAAAGGAGAGAGAAAACGGCATGAATTCGACGCTCTTAGTTTTCACGACCACCCTCTGAAGAACAAGAAGGAAGAGCTCTTTGAGGGAATCAAAGTAAATATTTAAATAATTCAATTAAAAAAACAATGGAGATAGGACAGTTCTTTTGCGATTACCATGATGCTTAAAGGAGATGCAAAAACGCAGACGGAGAATATAGCACAGATCCAGCCAACAACTTTTAGCCTCGTAATCTTGTTTGTAATAATCATGGACGTGCTCAATAATATCAATCCGTATGCTACAATATTGAAAAAGATCAGAAGCTTCGCTGTGTAAATCTGCATGAAAAAGCTTGTAAAACCCCGAGTTAGAAACGGAGAGAGAGAGAGAGAAAGAGAGAGCTCATACCCTAGCAGATCAGTGGGCATAAACGAAGTAAATGATGAGATACAGAGATTCAATGAGAGAGAGAGAGAGAGAGAGAGAGAGAGCTCATACCCTAGCAGATCTATGGGCGTAAACGAAGTAAATGATTAGATACAGAGATTCAATAACCAAGCCAATGGAGTTTATGGAGACGAGAAGAACAGCGTTCGTTTTAAGAAAAGCATAGTAGAGCAACAGCATGGAACTGAAGAGAGCTACTGAATATGGAATCGCCTGAAATCCCTCGGTTGATTTCTTCTTCATGATTCTGTAAAACGATGGCCTGAAAAACACAGACATGATTCTAAGAGAGTCTAGAGAGAGAAAGACTAAGATTTAGAGCGAGAAAGAGCTTACAATGGGGAAAGATAGACGAGGAAAGACACAACATTGCCTGAAAATTAACCAAAAAAAACTCATAAAAATTTGAACCCTAAAAAAACCAGATAGTGAGGAGGAGAGCCCCACCGAGAATACCAAAAACAAAGGCCATATTTGAAGCGTTAGCCGCCATTTTCGCTTCTTGAAGCTCCTTGCAGAATCGAGTTTAGAGAGAGAAAGAACGTCAGCAAAGAGCTTGAATCTAAAAACCAGGAATTCGACGCCATTTATACGACCCAAAAAGCTTGAAATTGATAGCGTAAACGAGCTTCAAACAGCAGAACAAACAACGTGAGCTGTTAAGCTCAAAATCATGGGTATTTTTGCAGGTTTTCCTTTATGATTTGGCGCGCACTAACTTTCCCAATTAAGCGTTTTTCTTCCATATCCTTCAAACCTTCATGCTCTTCTTTACCAGTTCCGACACTTCATTCGATCCTCGGCAAATATCAAAGTTCTAAATTTGATCCCTAACTTCTAGGGGTCGTCGAATCTGGACTGGAACATAAACTAGATTACAGTTTTTATTTTTAATTTTTAAAAATTATAATTTATGGACCGATGACAGTTTTAAGTGTAAAAAACTGTGAAACCGGAACCAGAATCATATGTCAAAAAAATTCTAAAATCGAGTAAAACCTGACCCAAACCATAATAAAATCCGATAAATCTTAAAATTGATTATAAACTCACACAATTACTTAAAATTTGACTTAAATATAATAAAAAATATATATTTTGTTATCATATTTTAATTTTTTTAAACATAAAATAAAATCAAGTTAAAATTAGAACCATTCCAAAAAATTTAAATCGTAAATTTCAATTCTGATTTTATTTTAGAATAAAACTGGACCTCCTAATGACTTCATCGATTAAGTGTCAGATAGAGGCGTCAAAGATGAAATCATTGCCTTATTAAGTGATATAATCACAACTTTTAGGGTTAGGGTTAGAGTCCAACATGGGTAATGAAAAAGAAAGCTGGTCAAGTTAAGAAAAAAGACAACTCAAACTAGAGGATACCCTAGTTCTAATAGTAAACTAGATAAAATCAACATTTCTTCGATGACAACTCAAAATGGCGGGGACTTAAATGCCAATACTTTAAAGTTCATACGATTATTCGTCAAAAAAATAATATGCAATTTACTATTCACCCCTAAGTTGAAGATTTCTTCAACTATAATTGACGTGTTCATCAATCGATATGCAACAAAAACTCAATTAGGACCGTGACGACATGTCTAGATAAATTGTGTGAGAGTGGTGCAATCTCACATTATTTGAGAAAATAATATTTGTGTTGTATAAAAGTGTTATCTTACCAGTACAATGTGTTTTAAGCTGTAAACCGAAAAACAAATCTGTGAGGGTGACATCGACTCAAAGTGGACAATATTGTGCTGGAGTCCTGAAAAACGTTACAGATGGTATCAGAGCATTGTCTCAATCGAAGTGTGCTGACGAAGATGTCGGGACCCTTTAAGTGGGGTGTATTGTGACGACTTACCTAGATGATAGGTGTGAGGGTGGTGCAATCCTATATTGCTTGGAAAAGTGATGTTTGGGCTGTATATAAGTGTTGTTTCTCATCTTACCTATTATAATGCGTTTTAGGCTGTAAACTCAAAAATAAATCTGTGACACTGACAATGGCCCAAAACGTATAATATTGTGCTGGAAGCACTGATGAACGTTACAAATGATATTAGAGCATTGTCTTAGTCGGAAGTGTGTCGACGAAGACATCGAACTCCTTTAAGTAGGGTGGATTGTGACGACCTGCCCAGATGATGGGTGTGAAGCTGGTGAGATCTCACATCGCTTGAGAAAATGATGTTTGTGCCGTATATAAGTGTTGTTCTCCACCTTAACCAGTACAATGCGTTTTTGGCTGTAAACCCAAAAACAAATCTGTGACGGTCACACTCGCCCAAAATGAACAATAATGTGTTGTGAGCAACGGAAGACGTTACAAGTACCTCCAATCTCCATTGTTTGGTACCAAAATTGATGAAATTGTACGTTTAGGTACCAAAACTAGTGATGAGATTGATCGATTTTGCGACACGCGTCCATTATCGAGATGAAAATAGTCACACTAGTCGCAAAGTTATGAAACTAAAAGTGGGTATTAATGGGTGGTGGCTTGACACGGAAGAACTAAACTTGTAATACATATTTACAGATTGAACAGCATTACATGGAGTACCCTTAGCTATTTACACAATTTCTGCAAAGCTTACATAAACCAAACTTTTATTGACTTTCTTCATTTTTTTTGTTTTGCACATTTTCAAACAATTACTCCAAATTTATTTAGGTTGATTCCCGTGGATTTATTTATAGCGAAACAAAACAGATCGATAGTGTATATTTGTGGATTTACGTTATGAAATTGTTTACTTGCATGATTACTTATATTAGTGATTCTACGAATAAATTAGTTATGTATCATAACTTAACATTAGAGTATTATTTGGTCTTCTAACCGGCCTGGCTGGTTCCTTTTCCAATTTTTGGAACCATACCCGGAACTGGTAATTTTATAAACAGGAACCGATCCGGATTGGCTTTTGAAACACGGGCCGGGCCAGGCAGGTTCTCAAGCTAGTTTTTAACCGGGTTGGATTAGGGTTGCAACCGGTTTTAGGTCAAATGTTTTCTTTTGATCGAGAAAATAACTCGCCACACTTTTTTTCTTTCCTATGATGAATTCAAAGTTTCACTTCATGACCAAAAGTAATGCACGACGACTTCTATTTTATGCATCGATTTAAAATTTGTGCTTCAATATCAATAAACGCAACCTTGTCTAACATTTGTTTGGACCGAATGAAGCTTAGTGGAAAGGAGGTAGACTCGAAAGTTTTGCGCGACAAATAAGATCGTAAAAAATGAAATGGGAATAAGAATGAAATCCTTTAGAGAAAGAATAAAAGTGGAGAATCCGAAGCACATGATCTAAAAGAAAGGACGGATTCAAAGCATCATTTCTAAAATTGCATGCGGAATCCACAAAACCTCCTTTCATTTTCTAAACCTTTTCAATTAGGTCAAATTCCCCATAGCTTTCGTAGAATTGATTTCGGCGTAACTATTTGAAACTTTCTCGACCCGTTGAAAAAGGCGAAGGATCCGGAATTTTGAAATCATGGGTTGAAACCAAAATCGATATTCAATCGAGAAAAAAGAAAGAAAAACATACTACGTTTTATCTAATAAATCGATCAACGATTTAGAACTAATCTTTCTATCACAACAAGCGAAGTTCATTTACGACATTAAGAAGAACAATAAACGACCTTACGAAAACATTAAAATTCCTAGAAATACTTACACATAAAACTATATATTATGCATTTTTTTCACAAACCCTAATCTAAACATATTCAAGAACATTTCACAACTATAACATTTAGCTTCTCTGCCATAGATTCCAACTTAGCTAATTCAAGGACTGATATGGCCTGAGAAGTTGAGCCAGATGGCCACCGAGGTGTAGGGACATAACGTCCTTCGTGGACCCCACGAGCTCTCCTCCGACGAAAACGACCGGAATTGGATCGGTGCAGCCGAGCCTCAGAAGGGCTTTCTCCATTTCTCTTCCTTGAGGGTCTTGGTCAATCTCATGAACCACATGGCTCACTTTCAGCTCTTGAAACAGAAAGCTCACTGCATAGGAAAGACAGCATGAACTCTTGCTGAATATCACCACCCCTTTTTCTGAGGCCAATCTCGTTACCTTGTCCATATGATGCAGAATAAAAACCGATAATTAGAAGAAAAAAAGACCGGGTTTTGAGTTTCAAACCCTAATGCAGTTCGATCGAATGATTACGCGGGTTTTTCGTTCGATCGAATGGCGTGAGTTCAATCTATAGGAAAGAATGAATTTGAAGTTTTTCTAGTAGTAGGGAAGTTGGAATTAAAAAAAACCGACAACTAGAAAAAAATGGTGTTTTGAGTTTTAAACCCTAATGCCGGTGGATCGAACGGTTATGTGGGTTTTTTGTTCGATCGAACGGCCAGAGTTCGAGTCGATCAGAGAGAAAGAAGTTGAAGTTTTTCGAGTTGTAGTGAAGTTGAGAATTCATGCGACTTTATTTATAGGTACAAAAAGAAAAGAGGATTCAAAAGAGAAGCTGCTTTTCTTTTTCTACTTAGATGCTCTTGACCAACATAAAGCAGCTTTATGAAACTAATGATTTCCAAAGGGTTTGTGCTTCAATTCACAAATTTCCGGCACGATGGATGGCAATTCGTGACTGTGATTTCGCATGAGGATTGATCGAGCGGTGATCATGCAATTGTTATCGGTCGTGTGCGATATTCAAGGAATATTGTTCTATGTATCTTCTACTTTTGCACTGTTTGTGGAAGCAAGAATACACGAAAAAGAAGTCCGAAGGGTCAATTTATATCGTATTCTTAGAATCCCCGACTTTGAATCTCTGTCGAGAAAGATCTCAGTGGGCTAGAATCTGTCGCAACTTGTGAGATTCTTCGTCACAAGCTTCACCAGTCATATAGCGTGTTCTTGGTATGTTATGTCTCGTCAAATTTAGATCTTGATCGATTTTTGAAAGAAATCTGAATTTAAAAAACTGAGTTTCTAGATATGAGAAATAATAAAATATAAAAGAGATAACAATTTGTGAACTCTTGTCTTCTTTTCATTTCATTCAGCCACTACTTATAATACAAAGTGATATAAATAACATTAAAAACAAAACTACATCAAATAGTAAATCTTAGACTATTTATTTATAAAAACTCTCATAATAATTTCTTGACATTTCGTTATTAAAACGACTATAACTTTTTTTCACAATACTCGGAATGACCTGAAACTTGAACCAATGAAAACTAAACATCCGGAACATAAAAATTCATAAGTCACACGTTAAATTTGTTGACTGTTTGCTCTTTAAAAAGTCAGTCGAAATCTGATATAAAAAACTGAAGGGTTTTTAATATCATTTATTTCATTGAATTTAATGCTCAATAATTTTTGCTTTATTTTTTATGTTCTTAGTTAATTTATTCTTAATTCCTTAGTTTTTTGCTTTACAAGTAAAAAACTAATCCAAAACAATCACCATTCGAGGGCGTTTATCAAAGAAAAAACCTCGGAGTTCTAAAGAAAACCTATAAAACTCGAACTCTGAAAGATTACAGAAAGAACTACAGAATGTATCACAGAAATGGTGGCTGATAATTGATATAGATCAGTCAGGAGATCCTGTTGAACCATTCAATCAAGTAAGTAATTCCAAGTTTAAGAACAGACCGACTGTTTACGAGGCGATGAAATCATCGATGACCGTCAGATCGAGGCAGCTCCGATCAATTACACAGAAAGTCTTCTTCTTCTTCTTCTTTATCAACCTAATGATTATCAGAATTTAATATGAAATCCCAGAAATTTCAGGCATTTAATATGAAGAACTGAAAAGTCTCTACATGATCCCCAAAACTTCAGATATCTATGTTGTTCATCAATCATTGTTGCTATATTCTCTATTTCTTACTAGTACAGTTTCTAAATATCTCACTATTTTTCTCGATATTTTCATGCCTTTGCCATTTCTCGACTGCTTTACAAACAGCTGCATTTGCTTTACGAATCTCGTCCGCTGCAAATTTATGTTCGATGACTCCCAGAGGCCCTGGCTGCAATACCTTTACAACAGTGTCCATTTCCTACTCCAGCAGCCAAATAATCATAATCTAATGTTCATAAAAAAATTAAACTTTGATAAACTCAAAAAATCTTCTTCATATTAGTCTCAGTGTTTCACAAACGAGTAATGTTATGGTTACCTCTTACTGTATTTTCTTAGAGTGTATGCTAATATGTCAAATAGTAATTTGTATGATAACATTAATTGCGCTTCAATTGTACCAATAGTTATTTGACACGTCAGCTTGTATTCCCACAATATATATCTTCTTTCCACTTAAGAGTATTCCATAGTGAAAATAATGAGAAAACAAAGTGGATGCTAGTGTTTATCACAACTAACCAATTAATTAATTTTGTTTCTATTAGTTACCAAAATCCCAAAAAAGTATTATACCAACGAAGAACTAACTAGTTGGTTAATAGATCAAAGGCAGCTTTGGTTTGATTCTTGTTTCAAGAACCACAAAATGAAAATTTATGTGCATAGAGGTAAATAAACTTGCAGCTCCAAGGGCTGGCATCATAGGATCAATGAAGTTTTCATTTTGTAAATGTAAAAGGGATCAAAACAAGAAAATATCATATTGACTTGCGTGATTCAGGGGGACATAAAGAACAATCAAAAGTTATGCAGCAACATCTTTAAATTACTGGATGGCTAAATTAGATTGATTGATTCATGAAAAAAAACAAGTTAAAAATGAAACGTACCCACCAAAATTTTCCAAATTCTAAAGCAACCCATGATCCAAGAGACATTTTAGAAACAATGGCAAGAGGGAAGGAAACACATAATCAAATCCACATAAATAGAAAAGTCGAAGAAAATCAGCAAGCGAAGAAAATAATGATTGATCCAACCTAGTTCCACATATCGGCATTTGAATGGATTGATTTGGTAACGTATAGCTCAAATCACACTGTTGTTTTTATTTTTTCTATCTATAATTTTTCTTGAAATTTAATAGCAACTAGCAACCCAGAACAGGTGTTTCAAAGAAATAATAAATTGCACCTGAGAATCCTGGAAAAGGGCAAGGAATGAGCAAGCCTAGCCCAAGAGGTCGGCATCTTTTTACCGCTTCAAACGCCGAGCAGAGGTTTCTGGAGGAAGGAGCTGCCCAAAAAATGAAGATCCCGAGAACTAGACGACGTCGTTTGTTGTCGCAATCGGTGGAACAAAAAGAATCAAACATTGCGACTCCACTGGGGATCGAACCCAGAATCTCTGGTTTCGTAGACCAGCGCCTTATCCATTGGGCCATGGAGTCCCTTGCTGATACTTTCAATAAGTTTTAATAAACAACAACTTCAAGATAGACACGGGTGGTTTCTTGGATCGAAAGCTCGATGCAGCGGCCGGGAAGCGATCTCTCTCTGAAAGCAAACAATATCAAGTCAAGAACGAAAACATAATGCTACAGGTATGCTTGTTTTTTACCAGCATTTTCACGATCACGAAACGGAGTGCCGCCTGCGTTTCTGAAACGGAAACCGAGCTTGATTCTCGTTATTCTGGCCACTTCAACCTTCAGATCGATGCGTAATTGTCTCGGGGAAGTTGGTCCCGCTGATTGATCCGAAGAAGAACTGGTTCTGGTTTCCGTTCGTTGCGTTTCGGAGGAGAATTTGCTCCGACTACAGCGCTTAGACCGCCATTGAATTAAAAAAAATTGAAATTTACTGAACGTACTATATAGAGTCCAACCGTTCAGATCGGTTGTTTATATCGAACGGTTAACTATGTTTTTTTATGAATTTTTTTGTTTTTTTAATATTAATAAAAAAATTATTTGAATTACTTAAAATTTTAAAATATATTTATAATAATATAACATAATATTCTTTTTTCTTTTTTTAATTTTCAATAATTATATTATTTATTAGATTTCAAATAAAAAATAATTACTTCTTTGAATGGTCACAACTTTATTCTCGGTGGTCTGATTTAAATATATAATATGTCGAATTTATAAGATTTGCCCCTAACTTTAGGTCCGAAAAACCTCGTTTGATGCCTTAATTTTGCTTTTCTGATAAAAATTCAAAAAGCTCCACCTACTTGGACCTAGTGCTAGCAATTGAGCCGGCTCGAGTCTTCTTATTTCCAAGGTCGACCAGATATTTCCGTTGAATATGGAAATTCTAGTCGTTACATTATACTGGGCTACTCTTTTTACAACGTCGGTCGATACTTTGTCCTCTACCGGTCGACTCTTTGATATCGGCGGTCGACACTTTCACTAACGATAAATATTTTGCGGTCGACATATATAAACGTGGTCGACACCTAAAACATTCTGAAACATCTAGCGGTCGACACCTTCTTATGCGGTCGTCCTACAAAACTTAAAACGTCGATTAAGTGTCGACGCACTCCAGGTATTCTGAGCCAGCTCGCGAACTGGCTTGCGAGTCGAATCGGTTGGTTAAGTGTTGCCGAGCTCACGAGCCAGCTCGAGCGAGCCGATATGCTCGGCACTGTAGCAAAACGAGCATCGAATGCCACCATTACTTGAACCATATTTCTCAATGTTGCTGTTGCAATATTGTGAATAGTAGTTACAAATAACATTTGCCTAGAAAATTAAATAAAATTAAAAATTTTAAAAAAACAAAAGTGATTGTCCGATGTAGATGTCCAATCCGGAATGTCCAACCCTACGTCGGGCGTCCGACGGGGTACAATCCACTTTTTTCAAAACTCGGGGTTTAATTCACATTTTGTTAAAATTTAAGGTTTTTTTATGATTTTTACTCCAATAAATTGATTTTAAATATTATATTAAAAAAGTATTTATCCATACCGTGAACACTTCATCAGAAGCTCGCTTGCTACCCTCTATCTCTTCGTTGGTACAAACCCAAGCAGCCATGAATGGCTTGACCACAAGCTCAGCGACTCCGCTATTCCCAGCTCTTGACTTCTCCACGTTACGAAAGCGTTCTTTGTCCCACTCAAGACGATGCTCATTTGGCTTTAGACCAAATCAAAATGTGCATCCAGCAAAAAGAATCGTTTGCTCGGCGGTTAGTTCAATTTTCCTCATGTAACGCGAGGAAAACGAATCGATTTAATTTCCGATGTCGATTGACTGTCAGGATATGTGTTTATTTCTACTGTCTTGAGTGAAATGATTCCGTCAATACAGTTATGGTTATTTTATGGAAGGGATATCTGGAGAGGAAAGTAATCTGTATTTTCTTTGAGAAACTTGAGCCAGCGAAGTTTCTTATTTTATGTATGGTGAATTTCAGGAACCTTATTTGATAGCAAAGCTGGAATCGGCTGAGAAGACATGGAAAGAATTATCGGTTCGCTTTCAGTTTATATGCGTTGAAGCAATCTTCTTTTCATATGTTTCGGTCTTGTTATTTAATTATCTATCCATTATTTTTTGTTACTTATGATCGAAGAGACAATTTTCAGCTACCACTTGCAGTTTAGATTTTGTCCAAAAGATTATATATTTTCTTTGGCATTCTTCCTTTTCATGAGGTCTTCCAGAATGATATCAAGTGGTATTGCATCTCGTTTAGAGTATGCCGAAGATGTTGATAATCGAGAGATTAAAGACTTGGCATTTATTTTAAAACCCGCATTTAAATTTGGTATCATTACAATGAAGTTGGGTTTTGGTTGTATATTTTTCCATTAGAATACTCATAAATTGTAGTAGATATCGATATCGAATTCTTATTTTTTTCTTTCTTTATTTTAGAGTTGTATTTTTTCACTAGAACGTAATGCTCGAGGTTTTTGTACTAAGCATGGACAACACTTTTCTCTTTTCCCTGAAAATTCAGAACTATACTAATCTTTTTTATTTAACATCTCCCTTAGTGCAATATTTTTTAGATGTTTTGTAACTGTAATTTATTCCTTAATTCTTTAATTTAATATTCCTCGAAAGATTTTTATTTAAACATACACTGTAAAATAATGATGCAGGTTAAGCTTGCCGACCCCGATATTGTCTCAAATCCCCCTGAATATCAAAAGCTGGCTCAATCAATGAAGGAGCTTGATGAGGTAAAGGGGAATAATTTGGTTATTTGTAATTGGTACAGACCGTAGTTATTTTATTAATCTGATCTTTTTTCTGAATATTTAGGTTGTGTCAACCTTCAAAAGATATAAAGAATGTGAAAAGGAGCTAGAAGAGACGAAAGGTTTCATCTACATTTCCTAGCAATAAGTACTTGTATGGTTGTTTCTAATCGTTGTGACCTCTTTAATTCTTCATGGTTTTTCCAGTTTTAGCCAAAGAGAGTGGAAATGATGAGGATATGGCGGAGATGATTGCTTTTGAATTGAGTTCTTTAGCCAAGGAACTCAAAGAACTTGAAGAGAAATTTAAGGTACTCTTAGTTTGCTTTCTCATGATTTTTTTAAGTCATATTTATTTACCAAATTCAAGCATGACAATGTCTTGCAGATAAATATATGTTGCTTTTGAATTAAATTCTTTATCTGATGAACTCAAAGAACTTGGAGAGAAATTTAAGGGTATTCTTAGTTAGCTTTCAAATATATAGTTTTTTTGGCTTACTTACTTTCGTATTCAAGAGTTAGAATATCTTGGTCGTTTGTCATGTTATTAATACTTATCCTTTTTCCTAGTTATCCTTTTCTCTAAATCTTCATCCTCGTTATGTTTGCCAAAGTTGCTTTGATTCTGTAATACTAATCAGATTTGATTGATGACTTTTTATGTTTAGCATTATGTGTTTGTCATCATTCTTAAAATTATTATGTTAATGCCTTTTCTATTAGGCATTGGATGCGTGTTTATCTCTTGCTAACTTTGAACCTCAAAACTATTTTTCTATTTAATTTGACAGGTGTTGTTGCTACCTAGCGATCCTCTGGATGCAAGAAATATAATGCTTGAAGGTTAGCATTTCTCTATTAGAGGGCAGCTATGAATGATCGTGAACAATATTTTTGTGTACCCTCTTAAAATGAGAAACTACTTAAATTACAGTGCGCTTTTTATGAATTACATATAAGCATTTACATAATCAGGGAAGATCATGTATCTAAAACATGCAACACAATTCTCAAACCAATGTTTTCTATCTAATTCACTAAATTGATTATGATCTTACCAAGCTATATCAAAAACAACTTTCTCTCTACCAGACTTTGTTTATAGTCGGTTCACCCATATTTTTTAATTCAATTTTTTTCATGTTTTTTTATTTCTGACTCAAAATTGTCTGTCTATATCACATTGTGCAGTGAGAGCTGGTACAGGTGGTGATGAGGCAGGAATATGGGCCGGTGACCTTGTAGGTACATGTTTCATTTGTCCTTCCGTATATAATGCATAAATGCATGGATATGATTTTTGAGATGGAAATACATGCAATATAACTAAAGAAATTTCCCTGATAAATTTTCTATTTTTCTTTATTTGCATGGCCATTAACTTTATTAAACTTTTAGTGAAAAATCTTGGATTTTGGCAAATTTTCCCTTTTATTTGAAAACATGCAATATTTTGAAATTTCTTTTGGTACACTATGATACGTTTGTACCCTGTAATTTGATTTCCCTTGTTTCGTGTTCGTACTAGGTTCGCATGTATCAAAAGTATAGTGAGCAAAATTCTTGGAGGTTCGCCCCAGTTTCCTCTTCAGAGGTATGTCTGGCTACCATTTAAACAAAGTTAGTTTCTGTTTTCTCGAACTAAGGGGAAAATTAAACTCTGCTTTTCAGGCTGAAAAAGGAGGTTTCAAAACTGTCGTGATGGAGATTAAAGGAAGTCGTGTCTATAGCAAATTAAAGTATGAGTCTGGTGTTCATCGTGTTCAGCGTGTTCCTGAAACTGAAACACAGGGTCGTGTGCATACTTCTACTGCCACGGTAGCCATCATGCCACAGGTAACAATCCCCATACTTAAATCATATAATTGAGAGTTTTTTCAAGACTGATTGTTTTTTGAGTTCATTAAACTGGATTGAGTTCTCATTCCTGTAACTACGTTCTTTGATCTACCAAATGAACAGTGACATTATACAACACTACACCGTTATAAACTTCTCTTATTTTTTTGCTTTTCATGTCTATTTCCTTGTCGCACTATTATGCAAATGTATTATTTGCAATGCAAAATCTTTATGTAGGCTGATGAAGTTGAAGTGGTTATTGATCCAAAAGAGATTGAGCTCACTACGGCAAGATCTGGGGGTGCTGGAGGTATTTCTACGTATGTTTATACGTAGCTTTTATAGTATGAATCAGGCAATTTGCCAATTCATCAAAACAAAGAAAGAAAATAAGGAAATGTCTTTCATTATTGTTTTATAGGGCAGAATGTAAACAAGGTGGAAACAGCAGTAGATCTTTTCCATAAACCAACTGGGATACGCATATTTTGTACTGAAGAAAGGACCCAACTTCAAAACAAGAATAGAGCTCTTCAATTATTACGGGCAAAATTGTAAGCATGAAGGTTTCCCTTGTTTTCTCAGCTCACATCAGTAAGATTTATTATTTTTCCTTAATCACAATCGATGAGGCGTGCTCATAAAAAAATACATTTTACTGGTCATTGTGGGTGTACAGTCCAGTTTGGTCTGATTTTGAGATGAATCAAAACTGTAACGAATCAGAACCATAACGAATCAGAACCGTAACCGTGAAATACGATGCAATTCTGGTTTGTCTCGGTTCGTTCAATATATTTAAAAAATAAAATATATATTTTTATTATATTTGAGTGATTTTGAGTGACTTGACCGAGTTTGAAACTGTTTTTTTTAGTTCATATTGAGTTTGATTTGATTTTGGGTCGGGTTTCATCTAATTTTTTGTCCCGTTTCATCGAAATTTGGGTCATTCTTTAGACCTGCAGTCCAAAACCTGTTTCACGGTTTTTAAGAATCAGGACCGAAACGCCGGTCTGGACCACAATACCAGTCCCCTTTTCTAATCAATAATGCGCATATAGAAAATGTTAAATTTAAAACAGTATCTCGAAAATTATAGAAATCGACGCTAAAATGATAAACATTAAAAATCAAAAACCAAGTAAAATTAAAATCTTTCGAAAGATCAATAGTAACAAGTATCTACTCTTTCAATCATATATTTCATCTTTCATTAGGATGCACATGTGTAATTTTTTCACAGGTATGAGATAAAATTGAGGGAACAGCAGGAGTTGATTAGAAATCAAAGAAAGTCACAGGTATATTTGTATTTTATTATGAATTTGTAAACCACAATGTCACTGAGAAATTCATTATATATATATATATAAACGTATATATAGATATATAGATATATAGATATATTTAAATTATACATGTGTCGACTATCTTCATTTCATATCCGTCGATTGACTATGTTTAGACATTAAAATATGATTTCTATTTTCTTATGAAGTTGTAACCAAAATTGTCACTTAGAAATCCATTATATTTCTTTTTTCTAAAAAATTATACACATATCGACTATCTTTATTTCATAACCGTCAATTGACTATGTTTAGACATTAAAATATGATTTCTATTTTCTTATGAATTACGACAATATCACTCAAGATACCCATTGTATTTCTTTTTCCTAAAAAATTATACATGTATAGAAATTTTAATTTCATAACCATCGATTGACGTTAGACACTAATATATGATTTCTACTCAGGTTGGTACAGGTGCTCGTGCTGAGAAAATACGAACGTACAATTACAAGGTAACTATAGTTTATTCTTACCCTCTCTACTCGGTCTCGAGGTACATGTATTTCAGGGTTATGTAGAAAGGTTCTTTTTATGGCCAAACTGGCTTGAATCTTCTAGGACAAATTAAAATACTAGATGCCTTGTATATGCATTTTTGTTTTCTTTGTGGGAATATCATTTGATGACCATCCATGGTGTAAACTGAAATAATTTTCATACTAAGACAAGGAAAAGCCTGATTTTTCTTAACGATGATTCTAGGACTGATTTTTGAACTTTGAAGACCATTTTAGCAAACTCTGTTGATTTTTATGGCTGGGTTGTAGAAGATGATGTTCAAAATAATTTGATTGGAATAATATATGGTCAATTTTGTTCCCTTTTCTTAAAGGACAACAGGGTCACAGATCATCGATTGAAGATGAACTTTGAACTCACCTCTTTCCTCGCGGGCGATATCGAAACTGCAGTTCAGGTCTTTCTTTTCTTTCCTATTTTCTCGAGACAGAATGTGACAATTGAAATTTTAAAATAATTTTTCATAATTTGTTTTCTTTTTTCGAGATTGTTTTGTGGTGTAGTAAATATTAAAATAAAAGCCATATCCTTCCAGGCTTGTACTGCAATGGAGCAGAAGGAGCTATTGGAAGAACTTGCTCAATCTGCAGGTAGTGCACAAGCTCGGTGAGTTCTTCTGCTTTCTATTTCGATAATCGGATAAGTACACAAAAAATATCAACAAATGCCGGGCATTAGACCGTTTTCTTGGGATCATTCTTACTTTGCTGGTTCATATGTATGAATATTTTGATTTGATCCAATTTAATATCATAGTTTTGCTCTTATTGGCTGGTTAAGATTCTAGCTTCTCGTGAAATATCATGCCAAGGTCTGTCTCTGAAACCAGATTCGGAACCAGAACCGTTGCCTACGGTTTTGGGAGTTGAGAACCGGAAACAAATTATCGGAATACAGTTTGGTTTCGATTAAAACAATTAATATATGAACAAATATTTTTATTGTCGTGTTTAAGACGGGATTTGGCTTTTTGAAGCTGATTTCAGGTTCGGGCATTCAATGGTTCGATTTTTTTTTTAAATTGCGTATTTTTTCCAGATCTATCTACTATTAAAAGCGGCTATAACTATTCTGATTTCTTTTATACGGTTAGAACCGGAAAGCTTTGTATGTTCCGATGGAAGTTTCTTCGTTTTGCACCATTGGATTTTTGCTCGATTAACGTTGATCTTAATCTTCTCCTATTACACATGAAAATGCACCGTCTTTAAATTGTCAACTACATGGTATAGACTTGCAAAACAGTATAGCAGTAAGAGACATTTTTAATACTCGAAAGTGGGACTGGTTACTCGAAAAAACACGCAAAAAAAAGACTCGAAAATAGATTATCGAATGCAAAGATATTACATAGCAAAATTAGCCAAAAAATTCAAGAAATTTAGAAGAACTACTTCCACTGAGATGAGGAGGAATTCAAGTGTCTTAGTTTGGGAGTTGTTACCCTTAATGTCGGGGTAGCTCTTTGGGATATCAGGTAAAAACTTCATATTTTTTTGCCGCTGAGTCACTGTGATTTAACCACCTCACAAACTGTCGGGCCGGGGTGTGAGAGTCCTGGGGAGAGTGATTTTGCATTTTTGGGTACAAGGAGGAATTCAAGAAATTCAAAGATATTAATTTCGATTAATATTATTAATTTTAAAAGTACAAATAAAAAAAAAAACTTGTGATCAAGGTGATTTATATAATTTAAACACAAAATTAAAATCTATTTAAACTGCAACAAGACGCGGCCAACCGTGCTAGAGAATTTGTACGAGTCCTCAAAAAAAATTTAGGTTCATGGTAGGGGTGGCACATTTTGGGTCGGGTTCTACTTCAGCTCAAGCTAATCCTTTTTTTCGTATCGTTATTTTTTTACGGCCAGAAAATCGACTCGAATTCGCAGCTCATCATTTTTTACCTACCCAAAAAATTTTGGGTCGTTTCGGGTAGGTTTAGGTTTTTTGCATTTCTTTAAAAAATAAATTTTTAATTGAAAAATAAAAAATAATCATTTTTATTTGGATAATATATTTTAAAAAAAATCATATTTCATTAAACATTTTTTTTTTGGATTTGCAGTTTGGTTTTGTGTTGACCAAAAAATTTGAAAACTGAACTAAAGAAATTAACACAGTACGTAAATAAAAAAATATAATAAAAATGATCGGAGAACCCAACTCAGGGTGGTCGGGAAGAGGTGTTGCCGGCCGCTTCGAGAGGCATGAATATGTGAAAAAAATTGATTTTGATCGTACCTTGCTAAAGTTTAAATTATTTATTTCAAATATTAGAATATAAGTTGTACAATTAATCACACTTAGAGGTTATTTTTCATTTAATTTAATTGATAAAAAAACTAAATTCAAACTTGAGTTTTCGGTAAATAGGTCGATTTGGGCCTGAGTTTTTAAAAACAAAATTTTGAACTTCATGAACGCATACTCGAACGCATGATCGAACAAATCGTTCTGCGTCCGAGTGAAGGAGAGTTCGGACGAAAAGTCTCTCACTCGGACACATGATCCGTCTGAGTGAGGCAAAGTATGCGTCTGAACCCCGTGAAACTATAAATTCGACGTTTTTTTTCTTACTTTTTACCAAATTGATTCATGATTCACCGTCAGACGTTAGAGGCTGTCCCTGGGTTCCTGATTCGCCATTGTCGGTGGTTGCATGTCCTAGTGAATTTCGTTTCCTTTATTAAAGAAGGAAAATTTGTAAACTTCGAGACACAATGATCACAATTCATTCAAAATAGGTCAAATATCACAAATTCAAAGAATTCAAACTAATTCATCAGTCAACATTTATTTTTCAATTAGGTTGTAATTTTTAAAAAATAAAAATTTAGAAACTTTGAGGCTGTGCATTAAGCTAAAGAATATTTTTAGAGTTAGACATTACTTTTCGCACAAGAATCATAATTCATTCAAATTGGGTCAAATATCACAAATTCAAAGAATCCAAACTAATCCATCCATCAATATTTATTTTTCAATTATGCTAAAGAATATTTTCAAAGTTGGACACTACTTTTCACACAAGAATCATAATTCATTCAAACTGGGTCAAATATCACAAATTCAAACAATCCAAACTAATTCATCAATCAACATTTATTTTTCAATTATGTTGTACTTTTTAAAGAAGGAAAATTTGTAAACTTCCGGGCTGTGCATTAAGCTAAAGAATATTTCCAAAGTTGGACACTATTTTTCATACAATGATCATAATTCATTCAAATTGGGTATAATATTACAAATTCAAAGAATCAAAACTAATCCGTCAATCAACATTTTATTTTTCAATTATGTTGTAATTTTTAAAGAATGAAAAGTTAGAAACTTCGAAGCTGTGCGTTAAACTAAAGAATATTTCTAAAGTTTGACACTACTTTTCACACAAGGATCACAATTCATTTACTGAGTCAAATATTACAAATCCAAAGAATTCAAACTAATTCATCAATCAATGTTTAATTTTCAATTATTTTTATAATTTTTAAAGAAGAAAAATTTAGAAACTTCGAAGTTGTGCATTAGACTAAAGAATATTTCTAGAGTTGAACACTATTTTTCACTCAAGGATCACAAATTCATTCAAACTAGGTCAAATATTACAATTAAAAGAATCCAAACTGATCCATCAATCAACATTTATTTTTTAATTATGTTGTAATTTTTAAAGAAGAAAAATTTGGTAAAAGTTCTCATGCGTCCGAGTATGCATTCAGAAAGCTTAAAAATTCCGACTCAAATCGGCTTTTACCTAAAATTCTTTCATTTTAATAAAACAAAATTTTGATTTAAATCGATTAAACTAGTTTTATTTTTTTAATTATTTAAATTTATTATAGTTTTTAAATTAATGGAGCATGAAATGAAACTAGCATAGAAACCCCATTTCCTCTCCTCGATCTCGGATCGAACGCTGGCTTACCCTAGCCCTCCCCCGGAGGATCTTTATACAGTCTCCGATCAGCAATTTAATGCGTAGTTCCCTTATTTGGATTCCGTGGAGGTTCAGGGGAGGTCATGGAGCTCTTCAACGACGATATTTCGAGCCTCGAGATTGGGAAATCGCTGGAGTCGTTCCAGAAACACATGGATTTGCAAAGGGATCTTTTCCATAGCCAGATTGAACATATGCAAAGAATCGTTGTCGCGCAATGCAAACTCACCGGCGTCAATCCTCTTGCTCAAGAAATGGTTCGTTCGATGCAACTTTGGAGACCTAAAGAATTACGATGTTTTCATTTTTTTTTTGTGAAAGTTGGACGAATTGAGTGCTTACGTTATTGCGACTGAGAAAACTCTAATTTAGTTACTCAAATAATTCTCTATATTTGGTCTTTTTTTTGAGAACCCGATGACCGAGGCTCAGTGGTTTGGTGGACTTTGCATTGTTTATTGTTAGGGGTTTGGGAAGCTATCACATTCGATCGTAGTTTTTCTTTTTCCTCTTTAAATGCGGGCTTAAGAATTCCAGAGCGAGCAATATTCCACACCACAATTTTTTCAATTTGTAATGCTGATAGTTAGAGATATTGTGCTCTTTAAAAATGATTTTTTTGTTACTAGCTCCTGTTTTTAATTTTGGTGCATTATTTGTGCTTATGTTTGTAAATGCTTTTAATTTAATCTCTTTACTATGCATAAGAATTGTTTTGCTGCTTAATAGCTGAGAATCAATTGTTTAGTTCATAGGTTAATTAGGAACATTCATATTCTATTTGTATTGCGTCTAATTAATGTTATTTATTTCCAAGCAGGCTGCTGGTGCTCTGTCTATTAAAATTGGTAAGTTTTAGTCTTGTAATTATTGTGAATTACGACGAGCCCTTTTAAAATTAAATTATATGGACATTAAACCTTTTTATGTGATTGCTGGACTAGTGTTGAAGAAATTATTAGGACTTCATAGTATCTTCTTACTGATGTAGGAAAGAGACCTAGAGATCTGCTCAACCCAAAAGCTGTAAAATATATGCAATCAGTTTTTTCAATTAAAGATGCCATCAGCAAGAAGGAATCTCGAGAGATCAGCGCCCTATTTGGTGTCAAACTAACTCAAGTACTGATATTTTTTCTTTTTTAATCTCTCTTTTTCTTTTGGACGACTGTGCAATTCTAATTCTTCTTCCCACTGGGCCATAGGTGCGTGATTTTTTTAATACTCAGCGCTCCAGAGTGAGGAGGCTGGTTCGCTTGTCAAATGAAAAATCCATTGGATCTAATGCATGTAAAGAGCAAGACGATGGTGTTGGTACAAGCTTGGAGCCTACAATGGCTATTGAGCCTTTGCCATTGAACTCTATTGGTCCTGCACCTGTAGAGGATGGACCATCTTGTTCAATCCAAGACAATAACTTGCCTGGCATAGATGATTTAGACAAAGAATTTGTTCAAAATATTTTCAATTTGATGCGGAAAGAAGAAACTTTTTCAGGGCAGGTGAAATTATTGGAATGGATCCTGCAGATACAAGATTCTTCAGTACTATGTTGGTACTTGCAAATTACTTATTCGCCCTGCTGCACATTCTTGTATGTTCGTCACTTTTCCTTTATGTTACTATCTTCTTAACATTTTGGCAGGTTTATGACTAATGGAGGAGTGATGATTTTAGCTACATGGTTAAGTCAAGCAGCCATTGAAGAACAGACCACTGTTCTTCACATAATCCTTAAGGTGTATTTTTGTTTCTTTCTATGTATGTATTCCTTACACTACAAGGAATACATATGTGACACTGCTCTTTGTTTAGCAGGTCTTGTGCCATTTGCCTTTGCATAAAAGTCTTCCTGTACATATGTCAGCGGTACTTCAAAGTGTTAACAAACTGCGATTTTACCAAAATTCAGGTATGGTTTTGCTTCTTTTTTTTTACCTTTATTTTCCCCCTTTTCTGGATGTCCCTGTCTGGACTTATAGTTTGATGTACCCTGATTTATCTAGTTGTAAGTTCTGCTCAATGCATATTTGAGTGGATAATACTTGGGCAAATACTGTTTTTGATATTTTTGTTCTGAGAAAAAACTTTTATTTCATGCTTAGAAGAATAATTTAGGCTTCTCATTCGTGTTTGTTCCTCATCATTTTCTTCAGTAGCTTTTCTATTTTTAGGTTTCTTTTTCTCCATTGAATAAAACTGGGTTTTACGATTTTATTTTTGCTATATTAAATCTTAAGTCTTATGCTTCTGATTTGGAGATCAGACCTATCAAACAGGGCAAAGGTTCTGTTATCAAGATGGAGCAAATTATTTGCAAGGACTCACGCTTTGAAGAAACCTAATGGCTCTAAGTCTTTGAGTGATTCACAAACAGAACTTATCCTGAGGCAGAGGTAAGTTTGTAAAATTTTATATTTTTTCTTATACTATACACATCAAAACATATAGCAATTGGACTATGTTGCCCGGTCAAAACTTAGTTGGGGCCTGTGCTTGATCTTGCTCATCTGCTGCTTCTATTCAGCCATGGTCTAGTATTTCCATAAGCTTAGTTCTTATCTATATTTTTCTTAATTCTATGCAGCATTGGTGAAATTATTCATGATCAACATTGCCAGTCAATTATTGAAGTCCCTGTAAGTTCTCAAATCAAGTTAGAGATGAGAAGTTTTCAAAGTCAAGACTCTGAAAATTTTAAACTAGTTATTTCTTTGTTCAGGAAGATATAGCTATACCATCTCTGGGAAGTTCAGAGAGTTCCAGGTTTGGATTCATTTTTCAGTTTTCCCCCATTGATGTGTTGGTGGTTGTTGATTTCCTCATGTCATTGTGTTCAGGAAACTGGAATCACATCAAGCACTGAAGTTATTGACAGCCTCTTCTGATGATTCTAATAGGAAGATTCTTCTTGGTGTTTCTCGTATCCTTGAGTTGAGACTATATATTGTTTACATAAATTTTTCCTTTACTGAGATGAAATTCGTAGTAAAATGATTTCTTGCTACTCAAAGAAAAAAGAAGAAAATCTTTGTGAAGGCAAGTTCAGTTCTTTCTGACATGAATGTGGCACTAGATCGTTATAAATTACCAAAGCGCTGGTCTTTAGTGGATGTAAGTGATCCCAAGCACTTAAAGAAGTTAGTTAAGGTGTATGTACATGGACAGCATCCCTGAACTACTCTTACCTATTAACTTTCATTTGAGCTGTGCTTAACCAAATTAAGGAAAAAGCTCCACTATAAATATTTTCTAATACTAAATTGCATTTATATTTTTGTTGCTCTTAAATTTAACTCAAGCCCGTTCATTGCAAGCTGTATTACAGATAGCTTGCATTGTTGAGCGATTTTTCTAATTGGAAGATATATTCTTTAAGGTATGAATTGAATACAAGGTACCTGTGTGACCTAGCTAAAACTTTAAATGAAGTGTATTTGATGTCTAACCTTCCTTACAATTCACTTTTTCTTGTACATAAAGAAACTTTGATGATTAAATCTTAGTGATGAATGCCATTAAATTCTTTTTATGCATGGAATACAAAATATAGTCTCATTTCCTTAGCTTGCAAAAATTCTTTTTATGCATCGAGTACAAAATATAGTCTCATTTCCTTAGCTTGCAAAGAAATCAGGAAGCGCAGAAAGGTCCAGATGGTTGAACAGCCTGGGCAAACAATGGTTGCCAGAAGTCTCCAGGCTTCGAAATCTGCATCACTTAATCACTGCCGTCCATTATCTGCTGATGACATTCAGAAAGCAAAAATGCGAGCACAATTCATGCAGAGCAAATATGGCAAAACTGTTCCACCACCCAATGGAAATGCAGAAACTAAGACCGAGGGTCTGACTAGACATTTGGTGCCTAGCTCAGTGCCATCAGTATCCAATGTTCCTTCTCATCTAAATTCTCCTGAAGTTGAGGAGCTTAAAATTCCCCTGAGGCCTCCATTAGAGGCTACAAATCAGGCAGAAACTCCTGATCCGGAGATAGTAGGGGACTGTAAGGAGCTTTTGATGGACAACTGCACAAAATTCCAAATTCCCTGGCGTACTCCACCAGGTGAAATTTTAGATAATCGATACTTCTTGTTGAGAGTTTTAACTTTAGAGCAAAAAGAAGAAGAGTGACTCTTCTTTAGTAAATTTAATTGATTTTTTTTACTTAATTATGTACTTATGTAAGGAAGGTTGAGAGCATCCTCAAAACTATATGATGGCCTTCTCTTTCTTTTGAAAAATAAAAACTCGATTATCTGTTTTTGCTTCAAATAGAGCTTGAAGCTGAAAATTATCTGGGAACTTTAATGAGTTCTAAATCCATCTTTTTAGTGTGTTTAAAACTTAATTCATCCCAAAAGATTTACCGAAGTTGAATTTAACAGTTTGAAATTGATGAAACTTAATTTGAGTGATGATTGGTTCGAGTTGTTGAGCCTTTCTTTTAATAAGAATCTAGTTTTATCAACCTAATTTTTCTCGAAAATTGATATATCGCTCAATAAAGTATATTTGGTAGTTTGTTCTTTGATTTCACAGTCCCTAAAGATTTTGGCAATTTCCTGTGGATGATCATATCAAACATAATTTGTGAATCTGGGGAGACTGAAGTATTTGTTTATGATTACTTTCAATCTTCTCTTTTTGTTATTTATATATTTCTGTTTTGAACTCTTTATGCAGCAATGAAACTCGATGATATTTGGAGGGTTGGTGCCGGTGAAAGCAGCAAAGAAAACGATGCTCAATGCAGCCGAAACCGTCGAGAGAAGGAGGTGTTCTACCAAAAATTTCTCGACATACCATTGAATCCCAAGGATCCGTGGGATATCGAGATGGAATACGATGACTCGTTGACGGTTGAAATCCTCGCCGAGCAATTGCCCGACTCAGAAGGTACAGAACAACTGCCTACCGAGAACCGAGCCGTAAATGTCGTTACTTCGGTCCCGCCCCCGTCTCTTGACGTAAATCTGGGCGCCACTGAGCCGGATCTCGAGTTGCTTGCCGTTTTGCTTAAAAATCCCGAATTGGTGATGGCTCTCACCTCAGGCCAAGCTGGGAATTTGTCGAGCGGAGAAACGGTGAAACTGCTCGATTTGATTAAAACTGGTGGGTCTGCTTTGATTAACGGTTTAAACGAGAAAGTTGAAGTCTCTCTTCCGTCTCCAACGCCTTCAAGCAATCCCGGAATGGTGCGTCATTTTGCGGTTTTCAATTTCTTTTTTCCAACTTCGTATTTTTATTTTGAGCCTGCAATATATAAATGTCATGATTTTATAAAACTAGAAATCATATGACCGATTTATTTATTTATTTTGTTTTTTAATCCTTTTTTTTTATTGTTGAGCGTCGTTGCCATCTTCAATGGTAATTGCATCTCATTCAACAAGTACCCTTCATTATCGATATGTTCGATAATTTCATTAATTCCGAAAGGTAATTCTTTGGCATCTCCAGTATGATCGAGTAAATTTATTCTATATGATCAATGATTTCATTAAGTGGTTCCATTTGATTCGCCGTCCCGAAACTGGCCATTTGCTAACTTTTTTGTTTTTTCGTTTACAGGAAAGTGGGTGGAAGTCGGAAACGAGCAAGAACCCGTTTTCACAGCATTCGTTGTCTAACCAGGTAGCCGATTTTCGAACGGATAGTTTTAGCTCGGTTTTACGAAATAATCAACATCTAGCCTTCAACAACTCGCAAAATCATACAACGGCTCCGTTTTCTCGCCATTTTGTGGATCCGACTACTCAATTTCCTCCTCAACAATCGACTAATCTGCCGGAAAGGCTCCCGATATCGGGAGTGCATACATTTCATCACAATCTTCACACAAATCCTCCTCAACAATCTTCAAATCTACCGGATAGATCGGCTCTTGCTTTGTACGAGCCCGTCCAATCCGAGCCAATGCACTCGATAGCACCAGGTGGCGCTCGTCTCGGCTCTCGGCCTATGTGGTTAGATTCTTGGAGCGGTATGCACGGGATCGTTCCAAGTCCTCACTTGCAAGTCAAGCGAAATGAAGTCGATGCATCGGACGGTGGAAGAACCGTACATGTCCATATTCCGCATGCAAATTTCGAGAGAAACCAATTCGCCAAAGACAATGAATTCGAATCATGGAGCCCTGAAAATAGTCCTGTAAGAATCCCGGAGTTCAGGCATCCGCAAAATTCCCAAATGTATAGGCGGGAGCAGATGAGAGGGTCGAACCATTCTCGATCGAGGGAGGAAAATAGGCCCGGTAAAGGTTGGCGAGACCGGAGGTGAATTTGGTTGGTGCCGTATTGAAGATTTTATTTTCGATAAGGAAGGAATTTGGGGTTTGTGTTGGTTTTTTTTGTACTTGAGGGGACCCGAGATTCGACCTCTTGTCGAGTTGTTATTGTGTATTGATGTTGATTACATGATCAAAACAATTTGGTTTTGATTCGGTTTTAGAATGATCAAAACGATTTTTACACCGAACCAAATAAAATCAAAATATTTGGTTCGGTTTTAGGTTCAAAGTAAAAATAATAAGGTGAGCCAAATCGAACTGAACTCGCTTTATTATTAAAAAAAAATATTAATGATAAAACTTAAAAATATTTTGTTTAATTTAATTTTTAATTTAGTTATTAATTATTTGAGAATTAAATTAAATAGGTTTGATGAATTTTTTGAGTTTCATAAATTATTATATATTAAAAATAGTACACTGAACCGAAAAAATTGAAACCTTTTCGGTACCTTATCGATTCTATAAATCTAACACCAAATTGAATTCGGCCAACCTTACAACGCACTGAACCGGACCATCCCTATCCATGGTGACTAAGATGAACTGTGATCGAAGGTCGAAGCTCTTTCACAATCTGCTTAAATTCACGAATTTAAGTTTAATTTCTAAATTTAGAATCTAATTATACATGACTAGTGATAATTGATATAATAATTAAAGTAAATTATAAATAGTTGAAATAATTATTTATTTTCGTAATTTATGAACATTAGACAACGTAATTGAAATGTTCAAGAGTTGTTCAATAGTAGAGGCGTAACGTCCTCGTTGCTATAAATACGATATTATGCTTTTTAGACGTGAGCATTTGCGGATTTATTGTTAGATTTATGATAAAAAATGTATTATCCGATAAGGAGGAGAATTGTTAAACAATATGAGATTGTGTCTCTCCATTGTGAACTGAGCTCTTGTAGTAAATAGTAGGAGTGGGCACAATCTCAGCAAGACTATTTTCGAAGTGAATCTGAACTGAAATCTTGAAATACAGACATGTTCTGATTTATCTCAGTCTAGTTTTATATTTAAAAATAATAATTTTTATTATATTTGGATCGAGTTCTGAGTAATTTGATTGACTTTGGAACTAAATTTTGAATTTCTATCAGTTTTAGTTTAATTTTAGGTTAAAACTTTATTTAATTTTATGTTATTTTTTATCTACGGTCCAATTCTCGAATTTACCGTTTTTAAAAATAAAGACCGATAACCCGTTTAAAATGACGGTTTTGATTTGGACCACGTTCCGGGTCTAATTGTGCTGATAGTATGTTATCGATCATAAATTAGACTAAGAGGATCAAGTACATATATGAACTAAATCGTTGCCCGCACGAGCATAATTCAGTTGACTCAAAAATAGTAAATTGAGTACAATAGCCTAGATTCGATCTCTGCGCTGTCCTAGTGTCAGAGTTGTTACCTCGAATGTTGAGGTAGCTCCTTGGGATATCATGTAAAGACCTACTATATATGGGTCACTGAGTCACCGTAATTTAATTCTCTCATAAATTATCGGGCCGAATTGTGGGGCCTTAGAGTTCCAGGATTTGGGGGCTAGAGATTTAGCGTTTTAGTTACTAAGTACATGTATGAACTAAAATGAAGATTTTTGAAAACTGTAAATTAAGTGTAGTTGCTGGATTGATGCTTGATAAGCTTAGCCTCCCATGGTGGAATCAAATTAGAGTATTTCTTGTCGGAATTTTTCACACTTGGCGGGAGAGGAATGAACCACCTCCATGATTCTTTTCTAAATTTCTGATCTTTTTTTTGTTCTTTCTTCCCAAGAAGATCGCAGTCTTCCCCTCAAGAATCCCAGAATTCCCCCTGTCGGTCCTTTCTTCTTCTTCTACGATCAAATTACGTTCAATACTTGCTTCCCTGGCTGGATCGGGTTCTGGAATGTGTTAAGAAATTTACCCAGTTCAAGTTTTTTGGGAGAAGATCGGATCTGATTTGTAATGGGATTCAAATTCTACAATCTAAATCTCATATACAGAGCCAGAGCCCGCTTCGCCACCCTTTCCGGAACCGTTCCCAGGAGTTGTTCCCCAGTTTCTAGAATTCAGTTCCCTAATTTCCATCTGCAGAATTCTTCTGAGTTTTTCGATGACCCGACCTTCAAAATCTCCAGAAGGTGGCATCTAGGTCATTCTCATCACGATGAACAGCAGTTTCAGTCGGATGGTTCTGGTAAAGGAGGCGGCGAGAATATTTTCAGACTCGGTCTCGGCGCCGATATCGGATTGGCTGCCGGAAAAGCTGTTGCCGGCTATTTGACGGGAAGCACAGCAATCATCGCCGACGCTGCACATTCAGTCTCCGATGTGGTTAGTTTCTGTTTCATTACTCTTTCTCCTAAATCAACGAAATCGATTCTGTTTTGTTGTTAACTCTAGGGAGAATCCGAACTCGTATATTGTTAAACTCTGCAAATGAACTTGTATCGAAATAAGCATAACCCAGGAACTGTTGAAGGGTAGGCACTGTATCAATCCAAGAGATTCATAGCCTGATAAACATTTGTGCCTGCTGTGTTATAATTCATACCAATGTACCAGAAAGGTGTAGATGAAAACATGAGCAATATGATCCATAGCCATCAGCAATACTCTGCAAAATCTTAATGTCTCATGTCATTTTATGATAGATTGAGCATGGTGGCCATGGACATACTATGAGAGTCCATTAGAGACATGACTCAACAAAAAATGTTTTTGCCTTGTTTATTTAATCCTCCTTCATTATATGGAAGTTTTTCATTGTCAATGTAAAAGATCCGTGATGCTGGATGAAAGGGTGAGGATAAACAACCCGGGTCATGGGATCGATCCGAAACTGACAAATTTTGTCCAGTTCTTGTCGGTCCTCCAAGAAAAAATTGATTTCCAGTCTGTTTGAGTGAAAAATGATTTTTTTTCAGTCCGACCTTGGTTAACAATGTCCTAGAACCATCAACACAGACCGGACCTATTAAATCATCAAATTTGTTCAACATTTTATTTTTAATTTCATTATATTCACTCATTAACCATATAGCTCATTTAGTTATTTTATATTCTGCCGTTCAAATAGAATTGTTAATCTACTATGTATATTAAAACACAAATTCTAGACAAAAACAAATGTGGAAAGCAATATGCTATGGAAAGTGGAAACTAATGAAACTTATTATCCTTATTTTTAAAATATGAGTAAGTCTAGATTTACCCTTTTATCATACCTCTAGACGTGTCGCCACGTGAACGAGTTAATTAAATACACTTAATGAATAAAAATAAAAATAATTATTTATTATTTGAATTGATTCAATACTCATGACGATACGTCATAAGGTATGACAAGAGAGTGTGACAAGAGGGTAACTCAAGACTAATTCTTAAAATATTTAACGAGAAAGACCAGGACCAGAACATAACTAGAACAAAAAATATGGTCTGGTTCTAGTCTTTTCATGGTCCAGTCTTGGTTCAAAAAATTTAGAACCAAATGTTAATGGTCTGGTCCTAATATAAAAAAAAAAAAACAGACGAAACCCGACCACAAACACCCCTAGCTAGATGCATAGAGAAACAGGAAATGCTATACATAGTTTTGAGCAAAAAAAGATGGTAGCGAATTTAACTTTTAGTTGTATAGAAATTCCCTCTTTTTATAGAAGATCACCATCAATTTTTTTTGCTTTGAATAAATAGTATTCACTGGTTGATTTCAATTTTTGATCTTTCTTATCTGTGTCCTGTAGGTTCTAAGTGGTGTAGCTCTGTGGTCATTTAAAGCTGCGAAGGCCCCCAAAGACAAGGAACATCCATATGGTCGCTGACTCACTATTGATCTGTACCTACACGATAATCTATTGATCTTCCACTCTATTTTGACATCCAACGTTAGTTAAATATGTTCACACAAAATAATTTTTTTCTCATTGATAAATGCATCTTGATATGTTAGAAAGCAAAGGTTTGTCTAAATTTCTAAGTGTGTTCTTATCTCCTTCTACGGCTACAGCAAGCAATGAACGACAATATGAAAAATAGTTTATTTTTTTGAAAAAATTTCATTTAATCCATTTATCCCTTAGTATGGCATTATAAATAGTTTGTTTGTACAAAGTGGAACTTGAGATTAATTTGGGATCAATCTTGAAGAAAGGTGAAGGATTGGTGTCACTAAGAGAAGTTAAATTAGCTAGAATATTAGTTTTCGTGCAGGAGTCTAGAACATTATTGAAAAACGACTATACGATAGGGATGAGTTCAAATGGAAAAATAGATACATTTGAAGAACCATTGTGTATTTTAAGTTCATGCATAAGAAGTGAAGAAACTTTTTTATTTTTGACGATAGTCAAAGCTTACAATGCACGGTAAACTTCTCTTTTTTATTTGTATGTGTGTGATCGTGTTTTATCCTTATTTTATTCTCAGGACATGGTAAATTTGAGTCTCTCGGAGCGCTTGGTATATCTTGCATGCTTTTGGCCACTGCTGGTGGCATAGGATGGCATGCTTTGGATCTTTTATTGGTATTCCTAGTCCTTTCTGTCCAACTTCATTTTCTATTGCCTTAGCCAATTTCACCTTAGGTTGTAAAAAGATCTTTATAGAGCTTATTGTTATTATCTTTAATTATAGATGATTTTATTTTATTTTATTTTTGCAAAATCAAGTATCAGATGTTCCTTTGGTCAAATTAAATTCTCTCTTCACATGCAGGGTGTGTTATCAGCATCTTCTGAAGTCTTTAATCAGTCATTATCACATGAACATCTGCATAACCACAGTGGTGGTGGACATGATCATGGGATTGACATGAATCATCCAGTCCTGGGTTTGAGTATGATAATAATATCTATATCCGTTAAAGAAGGGTACTGAAATTACCATGATATTGTAGCTTTTCCCCTGTTGTTAAACTTATCTAGTCAAATCTTCCCGTCAGATCGTAGCAATTGGATTTCTCCTCGGATTTCCTATTCAATATTTCATGTTGATTTCTCAGCTGGCTTTTCAGATTTATTCACCATTTCATTCTCTGAATGCTATTCGGTGAACTTGAAATATCATGTAGTGATAGGAAATCATGCTATGCCAATTGCCAATCAAATATTTTTGACAATTTAAAAATACCACTTTGAGGATCTGATTCTCTGTTCCTGTATCATTTATTCGATGGATATGAAAACAAGTAAAGGAAGCTCCAGCCGCATGGTCAATCTTCCTTTCAGTACTATATCATCACATCTCAGAAGCCAGTCAACTTCTTAAAACTTATTATAACACAAATGTTCTTTTTTTATTAGTTTCCAGGCTTTTTTATGTTGCCAGAGTCGAATTTTCATGTATTTTGTTTTTCTTTCAGTCTTTATTTGATAACAAAACGAGCGGGTGAAAAACAAGGAAGCAGTTTGATGAAAGCGAACGCATGGCATCATCGTGCAGATGCGATATCGTCTGTGGTTGCTCTTGTTGGTGTCGGTGAGGAATTAATTTATTTTTTTCTCTAGGAATTTAGAATGTGTATTGAACTTAAATTATCAATCATCATTAGAGCCTTTTTCTTTTACTTCCAATATTTAAAAACATCTTAATAAGACTTTTTGTCATTTGGTCGAAAATTTAGCTGAAAATTGCAGCCATTGTGCTAAATGTCGGTTTAAATAGACTAAAGATGGTCATCAATTAATACCTTGAACTTAACGAACTTTTAATGAACACCTCGAACTTAATATTTCTTTGAAATTTCTTCTATCATGGAGTCTTTGACGGTCGCTACCAATTCTCGTAAAGTTCAGGATGTAACTGATGTTTCCCTTAGTTTTTTCAATCTTTACTATTTCTTTTTGGAGAATTTATTTGGTAATACAAGTTAGCACTATTATCTCAGGTGGTGCTATTGTAGGAGTTAAGTTTCTAGATCCTTTTGCTGGACTAGTTGTCTCAGGCATGATTTTAAAAGCAGGATTTGAAACTGGATACCAGAGGTAAGTGTACATTTCCCATCTTTATTGCAGCGGATTTTCTATTATTCCTAGGTTGTTCATCTTCGATTATCATTTCTTACTGAATTCTAGCATTTTGGAGCTCGTTGATGCTGCAGTCCCTGCTGATAATTTGGATCCAATCAAAGCAACTATAAACCAAGTCGAAGGTGTCAAAGTAAGTAGAAGCTTTAATTTATATGACGGTAATTATTAGAGTAAACATTAATTTAATTCATGGACGTAATTGCAACGAATATTTCAAATTTTAAAAATTGTCAAATAATACCCTATTGTTAATATTCGTTAATTCTAATATCTTGTAACGAACATGTTGGCTAAATTGACGAATATCGTAGAAATATAATATCTGTTAAAATTATAACTAAGCTCGAAGAATTCAAGTATAATTTTTAAAATTTAAGATATCTGCATTAAATAATCTAATCACAGTTCATGTAGTATTATTGACTTTGGTACAATGCTTAACTCCATTCTATCTTCTATAAATGACTTCTTCTTACTTGAACATTATTAGGGATGCCATCGACTGAGAGGAAGACGGGCTGGTTCTTCTTTGTATCTTGATGTCCATATTGAGGTTGGACCTTTGTGTTTCTTCTGGTCTTGATTCTTTGAATTGATGTTATCCTGCCTCAACTTGTTCTGTAGTTTTCTTCAAATGCACATGTGCTTTCCTTGATCCTAGGTTGACCCTTTTTTAAGCGTCAGTGCTGCACATGAAATCAGCGAAAATGTTCGCCGGAGGATTCAAGATTCCCACCACCATGTAGCTGAAGTTTTTATACACATTGGTAGTTTAATGAACCTTCTAACCAACTTGTGATTCTGTGAAATCATAATTGAACATAATCCGAGTCTTGTTTGTTTCGATTCATTGCAGATCCTTCCATCTCTAAGCTTCCTGCAAGTATGGCAGATCTGCAAGGGACATTGATGAACCCTACAAATCAAAGTAGAAACAATGGTCTTGCAGAAGATAAAGACATTGAAGAAATAGTTCGCAACATCATCTCCTCAAAGTTTCCGCAGGTAATTCATTTCCTGTTTTTGAGATTAAATTTAAAATATTTATAGTTTTATAAAATGCATAACCTGTAGTTTCAGCTGTTCTATAGTAGGATTATCCATGTTACTTAAAGCTTGATGACCCCGCATAACACTTTGAATTAAAATTTTCATTTTCATGTGAGGCACATGAACAATAAGTTCGAAAAATTCTAAGTTACGTTTAGTCAATTATACAAATTTAGTTTCACCTCTGAACAATGCACCAATTAACCATCACACTTGATACTAGAGGTTGATTTAGTATTGTTCCACCCAATCTGTACCGGTTAGGGGATTCCCGGTTCCAAACAGTTGGAGCCAAAATGGATCACAGTTGGAAGGAACCATAGTTCAGTTCTATTTTTTTACAGCTTTTTAATCCACAAAATTGTGATCAAACTATGAAGCGCTTCGGAAGAATAGGAGTTCTTGGTTGATTATGCAAACCCCTAGTCAATATGCTAGTCTATAAACATTTATTTTCTCTTTACAAATGTGAATCAAAGGATAGTTGTTGAAAGAATTCCTTGTACAAATTTCAGAAGATAGAGGTTAAACACATTACCCATCATTTGTTGCAAGGGAAGATTTTGCTCCAAATTGAGGTTTCCATGCCCCATGACATCTACATAAGGTAAATTGCTAAAAATGCAAATAATGTTACTTCTAGAGAAACTTCCTTCATTGACCTTCTTGGCTTTGATTGTAGAGATGCATTGGAGCTAGGAAAGAAAGCAGAAGCAGAAATTATCAAAGCAGACCCCAACATCGTGAGGGTCGGAATTCAACTATGCCTGGGAAATCTAATAACACAGTCATGATCAAAGCTCCGAACGATCAAACGCCATTAGTTTTTTCAAGGTTCTTATCCAGTCAATGAAAGTCGACCATGAATTTGCAATTTTTTTTCAATAAAAGAAGACAACAGGTGAAAGGGGTATAGATAATACCCCATTACAGAAATTCTAGGTTTTGAAGCATGGATAAGGATTTTATTTTGAAACTATCTAGGCAAATTTTGAATTTTTTTCTGTAAACAGAGCATATTGCGATGTATTTGTCACAGTCAAACGCACGTATGAAGAACATCGTTAAATTAGTTCTTTTCCGTTGAGCTCTGCGATGAGTTCTTATTTTAAGCAAATTGTCAGCGAAATCTTTGAAGCAAACAGCGAAATCAAGTAAACCTCATATTCAACTGTAGAAAACGACAGGAATCAAATAAATCCAGGTAAAAAAAAAGGAAACCTAGCAAACCATATAACCAGAAGAGAAGCTCGTAAATTGGAGTCATTGATCAGATAATTGTAGTCTGATTGTTAGGTCGACAGCGTGAGTTCCGAGCAAAATGTTCATCACCTCAATGACCAATTTCTGCTCCCAGGTAATGACAATGGATATTGAAGATTTTAAGAGGAAAAAACGAGCTGAAATACGAGAAAAGCACATAAAATTAACGAGATTGAGAGCTCAGAATTTCATGTAATTCTATAATCATTCGGAAATTTGTAATTTCCTCAGAAAATAGGTAGTTTTCAACATCACCGCTCCAATCTCGACACAGACGCAGCAGAGAGAGAGAGATAGAGCGAGAGAGAGAGAGAGAGAGAGAGCGAGGGTTTCTATCGAGCTATTGGGTTTTATATTGGGATAAGATGAGAACGACGCAGTAGAAATTTCTACATGGGCCTTATTATCCACCAGGCCCAATGGGCTCTATTGTCTTCCTGAAAATTGAGAGGGCCCAACAGTTATACCTAATTGTAGATCAATTTTATGAATATATAATTATATATTAATTAAGCTTTAAATACTAATATGATTAAATAGAATGTTCATCTAAAAATTGCAAAAATTGGAGTCATTGATCATGACATCTTTAGCATACTGAATTACACAATCTCACATTTCATTGCAAAAAGTGAAACTTGGTTAGTTTATAAATAGAATGTTCATCTAAAAATACTATAACTATTATAACAAAATTGTAAACTAACTTCTTCAAAAGGTTTCCTAAAGCTTCATATTTGGCTTTAGAATTGAGTTTGGTGTGCAAAAGAGTGCCGAGAGTGTCGCCATACGTCAAACGACTCATTATTTGATCAGTAGTGGAGTTGTCACGAGCTCGCATCGATTTTGTGCAAACCCATGAACGAATATGCGCGATGGTGTTCAAAAGAGTGCCGAGAGTGTCGCCATACGTCAAACGACTCATTATTTTGTCAGTAGTGGAGTTGTCACGAGCTCGCATCGATTTTGTGCAAACCCATGAACGAATATGTGCGATCTTCGACTCAAAATAGATAACTTCATATTATAAGCACAAAAAACTTCACGAGTGAGAGAGAGAGAAAGATAGATCCACGCATGGAAAATCGAGACGCGAACAAAACAATTAACGAAAACACAAAAGATCTTCGGCGAAAAATATATTATTACACAAATTGCAATGAGTAGACAAACGTAGTACAAAGAATAATAGAAAAGAAAAGAAAAGTTGGGGACTTTTTAGGTCACAATTGAAAAAGATAGTGGAAAGAATTAGGGTTGGGGAGAAGGAGCTACGTGCAAGAAGACAGACCACAGGCTTGAAATGTCGAAGGAATAAACAAAACATAAGCAGAAATATGAGATAATTGATGGAGTTTTTGAAGATTTTAAGGAAGATGCATTGCAGAGGGGGACCATTACATTCCCTCTTTCCAGAAAAAAAGCTTTCTTTTTTTAGACAACCTAACCCTACCTTCGTGGTCATCTTCTACACCAAGTTACATAGTTACAGTGGTGAAAACCCTAATATTTTAAACCTTTTTTTGGAAGACTTAACCCTAGTCGTTGTCTAACCTTAGAAATGAACCCAGTTACAGTTGTGAAAACCCTAATTTTTTAACCTTTTTAAAGGAAACTTAACCCTAGCTTCTACACCAAGTTACACAGTTACAGTGGTGAAAACCCTAATTTTTCAAACCTTTTTTTGGAAGACTTAACCCTAGTCGTCGTCTAACCTAAGACACGAACTCAGTTACAGTTGTGAAAACCCTAATTTTTTAACCTTTTTTTAAAGAAAACTTAACCCTAGCTTCGTCTTCCCCTAACCTAAGACATATGTCCAGTTGATACATGTACAGTGGTGCAACCCTAATTTTTTAAGCTTTTTTTGCTCTACTTTCTCTGATTTTCCTTCTTTTACTGATCCCTTTGTGGTCGGTATGGTTGTTCTTCCTCAAAATTCACTTATTTATTGTTTTTAGATTTTATGCAAAATGTGTCGTATTAGGTTAGAAATATGAACCCTACTTATAAATCATTCAATATTTATTGAGTCACCTGCCATATTAGCGAAATATTATTCATTTTAATGAAAAATTGTGTATGGTTACGAAGCCATCATTGTTTGTGCATCGATCGCTTCTAGATTTACGCTCGAGTAATCCACCGACGAGCATCAAAAGTGAACCGAATGGTTCGAGTCAGATTCGGTGAATCATGAAATTAACTTCGGATGGAATAACAGTTTCAAAAGAAGTCATCATGAACAAAAGAAGAGTTTAAAATAAGGGAAGAAGACGCTACATATAGTAAGAAGCTAAAGTACAACGAAGAAAAACAGCGACGTGTCTGCGTTTTACAGGGTTCAGAGAATCGAGCTTCGCAAATGGAGAAAGATCGGTCCGACAACAGACAAGGATTTAACTACGATTTCGCCGGGGAAAACACAGCTTCCGCCGCAGACGGTGGCTCTAAAGATCAAGATCGGCTACTTCCGATCGCAAACGTCGGCAGAATCATGAAGCAGATTTTGCCTCGCTCAGCCAAGGTCTCTAAAGAAGCTAAGGAAACCATGCAGGAATGCGTGTCGGAGTTCATAAGCTTCGTCACCGGAGAAGCCTCCGAAAAGTGCCGGAGTGAGAAGAGGAAGACCCTCAACGGCGACGATGTTTGCTCGGCCATGGAGGTTCTGGGTTTTGACGATTATGCTGAGCCTCTGAAGAGGTATTTGCTCAAGTATAGAGAGGTTGAAGAGGAGAGAGCTAAAAGTAAGATTGAAGAAGAAGAAGAAGAAAACAAAGAATTTCAGAGAGAGAATTTCCATTGAAGAAAAGTTGAAATTTCAGCTTTATGTAAATCAAAATCTGATTAATCTCTTGCATATATTGGTCGTTTCGAAGCTGTTTTTCAAGCTCGAAAAGTTGTAAGAACAGTAAATCTTGATCTTGAATTTGGAAATCTGTGAAACTTTTGATTTCGTTTTTTCCATGACTGAGCTTTTTTTGCAGATCAATGTCCATGGATCTCTTAAAGCTCTTAAATTTATATAAAACAACTTCATCTCTTAAATCCGCCATTGTTGTTGCTTCTCAGTTCTTAATCTCCTTCTCTGCTAATAATCTCAATTAGGGGTTGTTTTGGAGACAGAAAGAGAGCAGTATTTTACAGTAGAGCTGAAACCTCCATGCCCATATCTTGTTTTTCACAGTCTTGGTCCAGATCTCTCCTTAGGATGATAATGGAAGTTTTCAGGCAGCTCAAAAGGATAGAGCTCCGATTAGGGTTTTCCTCTGAAAACCCTAAATTTGGGGGGACCACAAAAAAAGTGTTTTTTCTCTCTCACAACTTCTCTCCTCAACGCAAAGCTAAGAGCCATTTGTGAATGGAGGTAGATCTAAACTCTAAATCAAATGGAAACTATTATTTTTAATCTAATCTTAATTTTAATTTTTGAAAAATTACAATTTATGGATTAATGTCATTTTTAGGAGTAAAAACCATCCCACTAAAACCAGGATCGTAAGTCAAAAATTCTAAAATCGAATTAAACTCGACTCAAGTCCTAATAAAATCTGATATAAATCCTAGAATTCGTTATAAGCACTCCCAATTATTCATAACTCGCCCCAATTATAATATATATATATATATATATTATATTTTAATTTTTTAAATATAAAATAAAACAAGGTTAAAATTAGAACAGAACTGGAATTGTTTGTTCTCGTTCCTGTCCTAAAATATGGAATGTAAGTTTCGATTCCGATTCTATTTCATGATAAAATCAGGCCGAACTAGTATGTGCTTACCACTACATACATCTTCCAAGCTCCTAAAACTCCAATACATCTTCTTCAAGCTTATTTGTTTTAATGTTTAATTAACAAATAATTATAAGTTTTATATTCAAGTTGAAAACAAGTAGTAATCATGATTATAATTGTTTCACGAGATCCATAATCGTCGCGTTACAATATTATTCGTCTCTAACTCGTTTAGATTGACGAATAATATATTTTTACTCGTTTAAAAACGACATTTACAAAAAGATGCAATAGTAGCTAAATGACACATTAAAGATTGGCTAGACTTCATTTACAACTAAAATTTGGATTTTGAATATTAATCGTGATCTTTATTTTCTCCGATCCGATTCGGTTCCCCCGTGAGTTCCATTTTCAAGATCTTCTTGCTTGTTGATTACCCGGAGTGACATAGCAAAACGAGCTGCATTGACGGTAAAAATTAATCAATCAAAGTAGCTCCCCCGGACCAACGACCATAAACAAGAACAATGCGCAATGAACTGAATTCCGGCACAAATTGAGCTATGAGAATGAAACTATGGTTCGAGAGTTTCTGACTCCTAATCATCTAGGCAAGAAGAATTAGATGACGATGATTAGGTAAAAAACACGATCAAGGGAGCTGGGAAGGTGCCTAGATGACGTTTCACGATACGAACTTTGGAGAGAGTTTTAAATTGCACGGTAACAACAACATCAGCGCATACAATAAGAATGTTCATTAACTGACCCAAACCTGTGTTTTGTCCTGAAAAGTGAGGATTGTGCCTCGTTTTGCAATCAAACTAATGGATTTAAGATCTACAAAATCGTGAGTAATAAATTGATCGAAAACGGTTAAAATTCCACCTAAAAATCGTAAAAACTAATTCATACCAAAAACATGATCCAAATATAGCCTAAAATCCAATAAAAATGTTTCTTTTTTTGTTTTAATTTGAAATCGCCTAGGGTCGATTATGCAGCCCCTTTTGTTCCCGGCACGATTCCACTTTTTTTACATGGGAGCAATGATCGATTGAGATCACGAGTAGGGGTGGGCATAACCGACCCAACCCAAGTAACCGACCAAATCCGAATGGGTTGGGTCGGATTTGGGTCGGTTAAAAACCCAATAAAGTCTGTTCGGGTCGGTTGTGTTTGAAATAATCGGGTTGCGGGTCGGTGGCCCAAAAAAATCCAACCCGCTAACCCGACCCACGGGTTTATTAAAAAGAAAAAACCCTAGAGTGGCATCCACCAATCCATTCAGCCAACATCCTCTCCCTCTGGAGCTTCTCCCGATCCTGCTTCCCTTCGCCGATCTGCATCTCCCGATCCGAGTCCGTCAACGGCGCAGCCCCATCCGGCCATCCAGGTATTCACTCTCTCTTCTCTTGCTGCCATACCGGCGCAACCCCGTCCTTCGCCCTTTCACTTTCAGCCGCAGCTCGCAAAGCTACCGAGAGAACAGATATATCTCGTTCTCGTCGTTGTCTGTGCCTTGCCTCGCTGATTCGTTGCTAACCAATAACTGCTCGTCTATGCCCATCAACGACAGAAATTCGATTTTGGAATCGGGTTTGCTGGATTTTCATTTTTGCTGCAATTTTCAATTATTTGGATGGTTACTGGAAAATTACTGGCTGAAATCTTCAACGACAGAAATTTGCAATTTTCATTTTGGCTGAAATCTCGATTTTGTTCTATTTATCTTTGCAAGTTACTGGAAAATTAATACGATGGATATTGAGGCAAATCTAGGTTTTCTCATCTTCCATTTTTCTGGGTATTGAAATTTTAATTATATTATTGATATTTTTTACATTTGGTAACATGCCGACCCGCTAACCCAACCCATACCGACCCAAACCAGCGCGGGTCGGTATGGGTTCGGTTACAATTGGTAACATGACCCGTTCGGGTTACCGATTGTCATCCTTAGTGGGTCGGGTCGGTTGGACGTTGGATCCAACCCGACCAACCCGACCCATGCCCACCCCTAATCACGAGGGTGCAACTTAAATAAAAAATAATTATATATGTTTATATTTTATTAAATATAATAAATAATTATTTAAAATATTAATTTTAATAAACTAAATTAATATTAAATCCGTAAACACGTCTAATAAAAAATATGATAATAATAAAATCGTGGAAAATAATAGTAATTGTTTATTCTATGAAGATTTTATTAAAATAAATTAATGTTAAATACGTAAACAAGTGTAATAAAAAAATATAATAATAATAAAATCTGGGAAAATTATTTCAACTCATGACGTCATAGTAGCTCAGCCACTATTGAAGCGTTAGCTTATGACGTCATCGCCTACGTGACAACAGTCAAACAGGGTTTCTTCACCTGTTCTTCACCTGTTCTTCACCTGTTCTTCTCCACGTGCGATCCCCAGGGCTCCGACAACTTTCCCTTTCATTTTTCTCTCTATAAATCCATTCGTTTCCCTCTTCGCCCCCATCATCGACGCTCAAATCCTTCTCTCTTTTTCCATTCTTCAATCTCCGGCCATGTCTCCGATCAAGGTCCACGGCACTCCTTTCTCCACCGCCACGGCTCGCGTTCTCTGCTGCCTTTTCGAGAAAGATATCGAGTTCGACTTCGTCGCCGTTGATATGAAAACCGGCGGACACAAGAAGGAGCCATTCATTTCCATCAACGTAAGTTTTGATTCGTCTTCTCGATTGATCTCCTCTTCTTTTTTCGTCTTCCATGGCCGTGGAAAAACCCTAAGTCTGATCTCTCTACTTATGCGGTCTTCTGCAGCCATTCGGCCAAGTTCCAGGGTTCGAAGATGGAGATCTAGCACTGTTCGGTAATTACTCTACTGATTCGTAATTTCCCCTAGTTTAATTTCATGGATTAATTCATAATTTGGTTCACGCCCACGCCCAAATGCAGAATCTAGAGCAATTACGCAGTACCTTGTTTATGCATATCCTGCAAAGGGGTTTCAATTGATCCCTTCGGACAAGAAGGAAATGGGCACAACTCTGACATGGATGAACGTGGAGGCTCACCAATACGACCCTCCGGCGTCGCAGCTAGCTTTCGAGCTGTTTTTGAAGCCGATGTTCGGAATGGGGGCGGCAGACCCTGCGGCCGTGGCGGAGAATGAAGCAAAGTTGTGTAAAGTTCTGGATATATACGAGACTAAATTGTCCAAATCCAAGTACGTGGCCGGCGATTGCTTCACTCTGGCCGATCTTCATCATCTTCCTACTCTGACCTACTTGATGGCTACTGATGCGAAGAAGCTTTTCGAATCACGCCCACGAGTCAATCTCTGGGTGACTGAGATCATGTCCAGGCCATCTTGGGGTAAGGTTCTGGCCATGAGAAACTCTGCTTGAAGCTCGATTTAGACGTCTGATTTTGGTTTGCTTGTTCAATAAACTGGCTTGGATCACGTCTGTCGTTTGTTTTTTGTGTTCAATCTTCGCTGAAGATTGTTCTGTTCTGAGTAATGAATCTATGGAAATGGTTTCTTCTATCAGATTGTCTGTCTTTCGACAAATTCACTTAGTTATGACAGTAAATGTTCGGTGATTTCTTAATTTTCCAGTTTAGTTCTAAGATTCTGTCAAAAATTCACGATAAAAATGAGTAGAACTTCCGTTCCGGTCTGGAGTCTATTTCGAAATAAAACTGGACTGAACTAACTGTTGTCTACTCTATCTCTAATCACTATTGAGATCTCGATGCAAGTCAAAATTGATCTGACCAAATTAGAATTCGATTCACATCGAATCTAACACGTACAATAAATAACTCACACCACAAAGCTCTATCCAAAGATCCAAAACTAGCATCTGACAACCCATAAAATCGCAGGCAAAACGAACAATCCCGGATCATCGGTACCATTTAAGAATCATATTTAAAAAAAACAATTGAGCCTCCTAATCCAACAAATCAAAACCAAGAACTTGCTCATGAGATTCAACAAAACTAGAACCTAAATCTTTCTTCATACCTCTAACTTTCATCATAGCTCTAAGTTTCTCCACCTCTCTCCATTTCCCCAACTCCGCCCATGTATTGGATAACATAACACAATAAGCACCATTGCTTGGCTCCGACAAAACGAGCTTTGTAGCCGCGTATTCGCTCAACGCCGAGTTCCCGTGCGCTCTACCGCCGGCCAATAACGACCCCCAAATCGGGTTCGAAGGCTCGAACGGCATCGATTTCACGAGCCTCAAAGCCTCGTCGATAGAACCTGCACGAGCTAAAAGATCAACCATGCATGCATAGTGTTTAATCGTCGGGTAAAATCCGTACTTTCCGTGAAGCAAAAGACGGAAAATTTCTCTTCCCGTATCGACCAATCCCGAGTGGCTACAAGCGCATAAAACTCCGACCAAAGTTGCCGAATCCGGGCTAACTCGTTCTTCGCTCATTCTTTCGAACCATCGAATAGCCTCCTCCCCGCTCTTAGCCAATGCCAGCCCTTTAATCACTGCATTCCAAGAATATACGTTTGTCTTCTCCATGGCTTCGAAAACACTGATCGCCTCTTTAATTCTCCCGCATTTTCCATACATATCGATCAAAGACGTGCCCAATATAACGTCGATTTCCCAGCCTTTCCTCTTTATACAATCGTGTATCCAGAATCCCATTTCGATGGCCCCATAACTGGAGCAGGCTGCTAATGCATTCACCATCGTGACATGATTCGGAGCTACCCCGGCATACTGCATTTGCTCGAAAGCGATCAAAGAATCGTCGTATTTCTCCGCATTCCGATAACCCATGATCAAAACCGTCCATGAGACGACGTCTCTTTGAGGCATTTCATCGAACACCTTGTGGCACAAGATCATATCTCCACCCTTAGCGTACACATCGAGCAACGAGTTCTGAACATAAATATCAGAAAGATGACCAAATTTGAGAACATGGCCATGGACGCACTGAGCTTGAACAAAATGATCGAAGTCGGAGAGAGATTTGAGGAGGAAAGTGAAAGTGTAATTGTTGGGAAGAACAGAGTTGTAGCGCATGAAGGTGTAGAGAGAGAGAGGAACAGAGGGGATTCTAGAGAGAGAAAAGGCTCTGATCAGAGAATTGCAGATGAAAACGTGGGGTCTGGGAAGACGAATGAAGAGATGGAAAGAGGAGTTAAGGAGTCCGAAGGAGTTGCAGGCGTTGATGAAGTGGTGAGCGATTGTGGTATTTGAAGATAGGTTTTGAAGGATGAGTTGGGATTGGATTTGGAGGAGGTGAGTCCGTGAATTGCAATTTTGAATGAGGAAGAGAATCTTGTTTGTGAGGTCCATCAATGGCGGAAATGGTACGAAATTCTGAAAAATGAATTGCAGTTGTGAAGGAGGAAGAGAATCCTGCTTGTAAGGTCCATCAATGGCGGAAATGGTACAAAATTTTCACAAATTTCTTCAAATGCTTCTCCTACCTCACCTGAAAATGGCGAAAAATAGAAAAATTGCGCATCCGGGGAATCGAACCCCGGTCAGTACCGTGGGAGGGTACTATGATACCACTACACTAGATGCGCTACTGAAATTCTAGTTCTATTATGTTTATAATAGTTCTTAAAAAACATAATTTTCAAAAATCCAATTTATTCCACATTAAAACCAGCTTGAAATTATAAATAAGATTTGATTATACGGATTTTGAAACTCGACACACAATGTAGGCTTAAATTTTAAGAACTAATAGCAAAATCAATCCTTTATAATTGAAACCAAACCAAATTAAAATTTACAGCTGAATCCGACTTGATTTAAGCCAATTTCTAGCCATAAGAATTAACATTTGAAATCGAGAAAATGTTCAACACTTGGCTCAAACACCATTGAATGAATTCGTAATTCTTTCAAGCTTCCTCGAAAATGATAGCTTAAGAACAAAGTCATATGCGTAGAACAAGGACGAGGATGGATATCAACTGCTACAAGAATCATGCAGTTGCAGCCACTGGCTTTTTCTCGTCGTGAACTCCTCCATCGGCCTCATCCTCCTCTTCTCCACTGGCCGGTTCTCCTTTCGCCACTTCTCCTACACGAACTATTTCACTTTTAATTCAGTAGAAGTTTTGATGGAAGATGGTTTTGAACTTTAAAGTGAATCAATCAAAAACCATATCAAACAAATCGAGCTAATAATCATAGTTCCTTCTCAATTTGAGAAGGAACTATGATTATACACACTAACGAATTAGATATAAATTGACATATAAATTATACTTCAATTAAACCAACATACGTTTGATATATCAACGTGGATAACAAGGAGATTTGAGAGATAATAACATTACTCTATCATTCATCATTATCCAAGGTTAGATTCTAGGGAAGTACCTTCATCATCACTATCCTCAAAGTCACCATAATCACCCATTCCTTCCATGCCTCCCATGCCTCCCATTCCTTCCATGCCACCAAATTGCTGCATAAAAAATAAAACCAAATAAGTTAGATGAGAACAAGGACAGCCAATTTCTGAATTTCGAATTACATACCGAGAAATCCATTCCACTAGTGTCCATGTCACCAGCATCTGATCAAACAAAAGCACAAATAATATCTCATTGAAGAGCACAGCCAACAAAATAAATCGACAAGAGATGACCAATTAGAACACAAACAACAAGGCATATAAAATTGCGTACCATTTTCATCATCTTCATCTACCCATTTGTCCCAATCTACTTTCACATAATGTGGTGGCTTCCCCTCACCTCGAAGTAGCTTCTTCCACCAACCATTCTCTGCCTTCTCCAAGATACAGAAAATACTCCGAACTCCGACATTAATTTTGCTTTCCTATAACCATAAAAATAAAAAATGATAAAAAAATAAAAAGGTCACGAATCCATAGAAGTACTCTGTAACTTTTTCGAAATGTTGTAGACATAACAATCTAAATGAAATGAAAATTACAACGTTATTTGATCCTTAGCTAGTAAAAACAAAAGGAGAAAAATTACCTCTACATTGACCTTTTCATAAAGCTCCAACTTGAGCTCATAAGAATGATTGTCTACGCCGGCACTGCAATTGAGAGTGAAGACTCCATCTGGTTCGAGATTAACCTTGGTATTCTTCGAATCTGCTAGTTGCACAGTGATAAAGACTTTATCCGACCTCTGGGCCCATTTCACTTCAGGATGACGACTACAAAAAAAAGAGAAGTTTAATAATAAAATCAACAGACAGAATAGAAACAAATTTATCAGAGATTATCCAAACAGACGTATGAAGACATTGTCCATTTAAACAAGGATTTGTTAGCAGGCATAAATTGAAGCGTAGAAGCCGTAATATTGACTAATTGTTCTAAGGCTCAAGAGAAAGAGAAGTTCTGACGTAATAAAAAGATGTCAACGATAAAATCCATTACCACCCAATGTTGAAATGTTCAATTGGTAACCAAAAAACTAAATCCAAAACGTAAAACAAAAAAAAGACGAGACCAGGGCCAGAACCTAGTTAGAGATAGAAAATGCAAAAATCAAGCCCTAATCCTACAGACAAAACATTTGCGACACTCTGTCAGTATCCATCAATTCACACGTCAAAATGAAACCAAAAAATCAACTCAATCTACAACTTCTAAGAAACTACAGCCAATCCGCCATCGGAACAAGAAAAATGTAGAAGAAATGGAAGAACTTTTAAGAAACTACAGCCAATCCGCCATCGGAACAAGAAAAATGTAGAAGAAATGGAAGCAATAAATTCGAAAAAACAGAACCGAAAGAATGTAAATCACATAGAGCAAGAGAGAGAAACACAACTCTACCTCATCGTTTCCAGTTGATGGAGAGGAATGGAAACCCTAGCGGCAGAAAACCCTAAAATAGAGAATAAAGGAAGCTCACAGTTCCAACCAGATTAGGGGTTAGTCTAGGTTATATAAAGGGTGGAAGAGAATCTTCTAGTACCTTCTTCCTCGTTTTTCTCGATTCAATAATATCATCCTAGAATACGCTCGGTCAGACTTCGGAAGTCTTGAAAAGTATTTGAATCCAACGGCCGAGGATTGTCCTGATCATTGAAGGAACTCCTCTGCATACAAAAGGCGATAACTCTCATACTTGGGGCTCCCACGGTGACTCAGCGGCTCAGAGATAAGAGGTTTGTATCTGTTGTTACAATGAGCTACCTCACATTAAAGGTAACGACTCCTACACTGTGACAACGCAGACTTCGAACCGAGACCCTCTGCATCTAAATCTACTATCCTCGAACTAATTGAACTATGCTCGTGCGAGTATTGAGAGAACTCCATAGTCCCTAGTAGATGTAACTTCTAATCTCTCACAAAAGACAAAAATTAATCTATCTAGTCACAAAATTTACTGTATGATCCAATTGACCCATCATCGTAAATGGCGGGTGCCAATCGATCCAAACCAGCTATTTGAGTCAGACTCGTTCAATTTCCAATTTTTTTAAAAAAAATGATATCAAACCAAACCGAAGTTTAAGTTTTATATTAGTTATAGGATTGTTCTGAGTTCAAATTCAATATTTAAAAATTAATCGAATAACTAACTCGAGCAAGTGAGTTTGAATTTTCAAAAGCAAGATTTGAACTTGATCTGCGAAAACTGAATATTTACGTAACATTTTCGGAAAACCAGTGACTCGAGCATCATCGTATCTGTCCTTTACAGATATTTTCTCTCTTTATAAACCCAATCTAGAATCGTGAATTTCAGTTTCTCGAGTTCATGTTCTTCAACTTAGACACCCATGAATGCTCTGCACTGACTTTCCCAATGCTCCTTTGCCTGTTGAACCCTCTCTTCCCGTTCTGATTGAAGCCGTTTCTCCCAATATTCGCTACAACTGTTCAAACAAGAGCTCGATCAACCATACAGCCACAATTTCGAACAAAATCGAGCATAAAATATAATATTACCATCGACTTAATAGAACATTGAGTTCTTCCAAGTGTACAGCCTCAGCAAAAACTCCTTCTTGAATCAAAGAGATCATATTTACAAAAAAAAAAGCAATGAGTTTGTTGTAATCATTCATGTTTTAAACCAGACATAAATGAAATCTAGCATTGAAAAACCTCTCTGCATAAAGGGCACTTCTCTTTATGTTTTGCAGATTTTAGCCCACCAATGGTGGTCACTGATGCAGATGAACAAGCACACATATAGCAGAATATGCCCACATTTCAGAGATACAGGGTCAAATACTGTGTCCTGCCCATTCTCAAAAAATCAAAGCAAAGATCAATTCAGATATCGATAAATTACCCGTCTAAGTAAGGGTCAACGTGGTCCGATCCGGTTTTTGGATAAAATAAAACGGAACCATTGTATTTTCCATATATTTTAAAAATATATATATTTTTAGTCTTAAAATTCCAAGACTACAAACCGAACATTACCAACACCAGATCAGAATCAGACCAAAAATTCAGTTTTGATTTGGTCTAGCGTTTTCCCAAATAACATAAAATAAAACAACTTCAAAATTTAAAAATATTTAAATTAATTTTAACGATACAAAATACATAACAGTTAATATAAGAAAATGTAATATCAAACTAAAAAATAAATTAAAATAATAACAAGATTATAATAATTATTAACTTTATCATGATAAAAATTTTAAAATATACATTTATAAAATCATCTATATCATCATTAATTTTCAATTTAAATGATGAGTGAACATGATCTATTTTTCTCCGGTCTTTGAAAAGAATAAGACAGGACTAATACATTTTGGTTTTAAAATTTTAAAAATAGGGCGAGGTCTGTACATGACTAAGACCAACTAGAATCGAATAAAAAAGCTATGGTCTAAGTCAGTCTATCAGTTATGTCTACTTCTACGTATAAGATCAAAAGTTCATATAATTCTTGGTGAAAAATCCCGATTTCGAAAAGCAAAAATTAGAAAGATTACCAAGCATATCGAGCATGTTAAATCAATGTCGAGCTTGATCGAATCGAAGAGTTGGCAAGTAAGAGATGGCTTTCCATCATCAAATACGAGAGAACATCCTCCGAAAAACGAGAAAGCTTGGCTAGTGTTCTTCTCTGTTTCTCTCATGTTAATGGGAAAAGCTATGAGCTCACACAGCCATGGTGACTGGAGGATCTCAATATGCATACTTTGAGCTTGTGATTTGAATGCCTGCCCTTGTTTGGACAAATGAATCTGAAATACGAACAAAACGTAAGAATTAAATCATAAATTTGTGCATAGAATGAAGAATTTTTCAAAAATAACGATATACTTTGTCGTATTTCTTCAGTATTTTCCTTATTGCAACAGCATTGATGAGCGCATAAGTGACAAGATCTTTGCCTTCTTCGATCAATTTATCGTGATTCTTCTGTGATTTGCCTTTCAACCATTGAATATACTTTTTAAACCCGGAATTTAGATGCATTTCAAGCAATTTCTCTGCCCTTTCGTTGAAGCACCCAATTACGGCTGACATTTCCTTGAGAAGGAAGGGGAAAAAGGTCCCATCGCAAACTGTAAATGTTCATTCAATCAAACTACGATTGATTCTAATAAAAACGAAAACAAAATCCAGAGAGAGAGAGAGAGTCAAAAAATCCAAATGAACGTCGAAGAGTGAGAAATTAAACAGAAAATCATTGGATTCTAATCGAAACAGAAAACAAATCCAAATGAACGTCGAAGAATGAGACAAATTAAACTAACAATTGTTGGATTCTAATCAAAACGAAAACAAAATCCAGAGAGAGTGCAAACAAATCCAAATGAACGTCCAAGAGTGAGAGAAATTAAACAAAAAATCGTTGGATTCTAATCGTAACGAAAACAAAATCCAGAAAGAGAGCAACCAAATCCAAATGAACGTCGAAGAGTGAGAGAAATTAAACGAAAAATCGTTGGATTCTAATCGAAACGAAAACAAAATCCAGATAGAGAACAAACGAATCCAAATGAACGTCGAAGATGAGAGAAATCAAACAAACAATCGTTGGATTCTAATCGAAACGAAACAAAATCGAGAGAAACCGCAATCGAATTCAAATGAACGTCGAAGAATGAGAGAAATTAAACAAACAATCGAGAGAAATCGAGTTTCAAAATACCAGAGCAGTGATCGGGGCAGGTTTGCAGATCACAAACGCCATTAAAGCCCTCCTTCGCAGAACTAAAATTCCCTCGGCATTTCTTCAAGATCTTCTTCAGCCTTTTCAACTCAACCCCATGTAATTTCTTCTCCTGACCTCGCATGTACTCTTCGTATTTCTTGCAAAACTTCATTTTCGACGAACACCCACGATTTCTCGCCTCCGTTTTTGTTCAAATCTCGGCCAAATCAAACCAGATTGTAGAAAAACGCGACACCCACGAACAAGCTAGAACCCAATGCGTGAATCTTTTCCGTTACAGAAGTTCCTTATCTTTATTGTAAACGTGTAATTAAAATTTTAATTAATAATTAAATTAAAAAATATATAAGCATAAATTAATATCTATTCTTGATATATTATAATTTGAAGAATAACTTAAAAACCCTCAACTATTTTTTTGCTAACAAAGCAATCCTCTACTCGTTTACTCTTGATTTATCATAATTTGAATAATAACTTAAAAGACCCTAAACTATTTTTTGTTAACAAAACAATCCTTTACTCTTGGTATCCATAATTTGAAGAATAACTCAAAAACCCCTAAACTATTTTTGCTAACAAAACAATCCTTCGACTCGGCATTATTTATAAGTTTTGACTTAGCTTTAAATTAATAATTAATGTTATTTAAAATACAACATCACACGTCATCAGAACCAACGAAAGGACATGAGCGTCAAATGTCGATCCACGTGGAAGACTCAGCTGTCGATAATGATCTTTGCCAGCGTGGCATTATTATCATGTGTAATGTTTGTCTCTAGGACTTAGCAATTCGAACTAGATCTTAAAGTCTGACTCAAAATTATAAAATTTAGGTAAGGTACGAATAGGATAACGGGTAAATCTATAGATTTAGGATTTGGGTAAACGGGTAGGGAGTCCGGGTACCGCGTATTGTTAAAATACCTAATACTCGTGTTTAATACTCGTAGTTGGTACTTTCGAATGTATTTTTACGATTTTTTTAATGATATTCTGTTTTTCTTCATCAAAATCTAAAATTACCCAGATCATACCCAGAATACCCGGATACGATAAGAAACCTTTCAGAAAAGTTTAAATTTCGAGTAAACCCAAAAATACCCGGAACCTACTCGGAATACCTGGATCTGGGTATTTTTCTATTTTCTAGTAGGTCTGGGTTTTGGGTACTGCAAAAATACCCGACTCGTTTACAGTTTGCCCACCCCTACTTGTCTTCGGATTCGACTAGCTGACGTGGCACTGAAATTGTAATTAATTCCTCTAAAATGAGCATGATAATATGTTATATTAAAAAATTAAACATAATATAATTACTAAATATTATATTTAAAAATAAAAAAGTATAATTTAAATTAATATAGATGGTTAAATATTAATTAAGCTATAAGTTCGAATTAATATCTAAGAGAAGAAATAGTATTTCGTTGAATCTGCAGTTTGATCGCCTTCTTTATTGCTTTCCGCCATTGATGAAACTCAGCTCGAAGAAAACCAGAGACTACATCGCTGAGAGGTGGAGCGTCCGCCCCTTCAACCCACAAAAATACCGACCGCGATTCCCCGTCCTCTCCTTTCCTCGAACCACCGGCGGCACCGACCCAGCATCGCCACCGTTCTGAAACTCCCGACCGGCAGCCGCCCGCTCGACCCAGCAAGCTCCATCTCCGGCGCGCTTGTCCAGCCAAGCGATGATGTCGGAAAAGACAATCTCGATATTGTCGTCCGGCTCGCCGGAGGTCAATCCGTGCCACATTCCGGGATATAAACGCATGGTTTTGTCGTCGGAGCTTGCTTTCTCGTACAGAGCCCGGCTGACTTCTGGGTCCGTCACCGTATCGGCTTCACCGTGTAAAACGAAGAACGGTAATTTGACCTGGTGGAGAGTGTGCTCGAGGCTGATGCTTGTTCGGAGCATTTCCAGCGCCGTCTTCAGCCTGGGTTTGTCTTGGTATATCAATCTGTTGTTTCTTATCTGCAAATCCCGTTCTCCAAGAAGATTAAACCATTTTTTAAATGTCAATAAAGACCCTAACCTATGAAATAGTTGTTGATGTACCCCTTATATGTTATCATAATTACACCCAAAACCTTATCATTGCGTTTCTTTTGCAAATTTCCAATTCCTCGGGAATCGGAATAGACGATAAATTGATATTTATTTTTTTAAAATACGTGGAAATGATTTCATAGTAAAAGGCTTGAATTTACCTCTTCCCGTTTGATGGGATCTTTGAAGGCCGAATCAATAACATCCTTGGTCGGAACAATCTTCCATTTGGGCACGATTTCTTCTACTCTCGTCAGTAAATTCACCACCACTGGATGCGGTTTCACCTTCTCTGAAATCTACCATTTTCCAAATCTGGGTCTGTAATTCGTTCAAAATAATAATAAAAAAAAGTTTCAGAGCCGCCATTGTTGATACCTTGCACATCGGAGCTACAAGAACAGCTCCGTTCCAAAAAGACGGCCATTTTTTATGAAGAAGAAGAGCAACGGCGCCTCCCATGGATTCTCCGTACAGAAACCTGGATTTCTCTCTGTACTCTTCCTCGTCTGAAAACCGCCATTGTTGAGCAAATTCAAGCTCGATAATTCATCACTTTTTGATCTGAAATGTTCTTACCGCAGACTGAATTGAAGAAATCGTAGCAATCGTTGATGATGTTTTCGAACTTCTTGATGTAGCATCGAGCTCCTCGGGACCGGCCATGGCCTTCGTAGTCGATTCCGAACACTGCGTATCCGGCCAAAGCTAGCCTATTTCCACATCCTAACAACCAGACAACATTCAGAGATGATCACTATTTTCATCTTCTCATCTCCGGCTCCGGCTCCGGCTCCGGCGCCGGTGCCGGCCATAATAAATACAACTTATGTTGGGATTCGAAGAAGAGGTGGGCACGTAAGAGTTTTTTAATTCATTGAAAAAGATTTTGTTGTATTAGAGGAGAGAGAGATTCATTGTCTGGTTTCTTCCTAGATACTGGTTGTGGTTTTGATTCACGGAGGAGATTTAGTTTCAGAATTTGTACTTCGCCATTAACGACGATGGCGATTCTCAGAGATGGGGAAGAGAGAGAGAGAGAGAGAGAGAGAGAGAGAGAGAGAGAGAGAGAGAGAGAGAGAGAGAGAGAGAGAGAGAGAGAGAGAGANAGAGAGAGAGAGAGAGAGAGAGAGATGATTACCTTTCATGAAACCGCTGCATTCCATGCCATATCCTGCAACACCATTAACGAAACTTTTACTAATCAAACTACATAGAGAGAGAGAGAGAAGAACAGAACCATGGCAGAGAAAAACAAGAGCTTTTGGAGAAGAAAAGGGAAGCCATCTGCAAGTAAATAGCTGAACTCCTCTTGAATTTCTTACATAACCCTATAATCATTCCACCCATTACAGCAAGAAGAAGAAGATGAAGATGAAGAAGAAGAAGATAAGAAGAAGAAAGAACGCCATCCTTACCTCTTGATACTCAACCTCCATTGAAACACAGAAACAAAGCTTAAGAGCTCTCTCTCTCTCTCAAGAAACCAGAATCACGTCGTCTTCGATTTCATTACAGGACAGACAGAAAAATTACGGATCTGATATCAACACTCGCTAGACAAAAAACAACAAGTGGTCGATGAATAATGGGGGTCGAGGACACATTATTTCCACCCCTCCCCTATCAGAAAAAACCCATCACAGAGAGGAGAGAGAAATAGAGGAGAAAGAGAGAGTCAATATATATTTGAGACTTCCAATGCAAAGTGAGGTGTCGTCTGAAACAGCCCATAATCAACAGTAATAATAGTTTATTCTGAAAACACAGAGCGACGAGCTCTACGTTCATAAATTCTGCAACTTTAAAAGCTCCAACGAGAATCGTGGCTATGGAGTATGGAGGACTTTTCCATTTCCCTTTCTTCCCCATCTTCGGTAGTTTTAGGACGTAAAAGCTTTAAATTCTGAGCTCACCAATACCAAAAATGGCGGACGTAACTATTTCACCTAACCCAGACCTGTAATGGGTAGTTAGAAATAAAGACCCCCCTCTCTTCCAGCTTCTAAAAATGAAGTCTTTACCAGTAAGAGTGAAATCTTCAGTCGAGTTCCCTCCGGCAAGGTGGCCCGTGTATTTCTTTTCCGGCGACCAGTTCCGGCGGGACCTGATCGGAATCCGGTGAACATTGAAAGTTAGTTGACTGAGTTTCATGGTCTTGGTTAGCTGGTTAGGCAGAAATTAGTTAGACAACAATGGAGTCAACCTTTAACAGGTGACCTAACATCGCTGGATCCTGTTAAGCTTTCTTTCTCGGAAAAAAACTCTCTTCCTTTCAAATGAAACAAATATCATAAACAAGAACAGTGAAACTGAATACTGAGAACCTCGAGGTTTTAAAGAACTGCAATCCTAACATCCCTGAATTCTGACGGAGATTGCCGCTCCGGTGACCGCTCCGGCGACCAATCAAAATAATTAAAATATGAAAAATGATGATTCAAAAATAAAAACCCTGCCCAATTACAGAGCCTCCGGCTTCCTCCGGCAGAGGCCGATCTGTGGTTTTTAAATGGGCTTCATAATGGGCCGTGACTAGACTAAAGGGCCGTGACTAGACTAATGGTCCTTCAATAAAAAACCCCAAAAAGCTCGGCCCATTACAACTTTCGTACAAATGAATCATTTTCAAGTATCATGTCAAGTTTATTCTATTATCGTATCAATTATCTACAAGTTAACCCTAACGACAACTAGGTTTAAATCTTAAACCAACAATATTTATTTATTTCATCGTTGTCTCAGACGTGGGAATCAAGACGAACACAACACAGATTCTCACAAAATACGCGAATGAATCTAAACACAAAAACGCATTTATCGTTCTCGGCGGACAAAAAATGTTACTTTCGTCGCGCTTAATGCTATTATAATCATTTATCCCGGGTCATAGCACATGAAAATAAATAAAAATAATAATAAATTAAACTTAAACTATACACTAAGAGAGGGGTGGTGTTGGCCCAAGGGGAAGCAAAGAACAAGTAAAAAGCATAGTATAATTCGAAGGGACATATAAAATAGACCACCCCTTGTATTATCCTAAGGTCGTCTTCAATTTTTTGCATTTGGATAAGGATGGAACTAGTTGCCCTACTTGCACTATCACGTATTCGATGTATCAAAAGCTTACGTTTTCGACCACTTACCTTTGCAAAAAAATATTTTTTCGTGCGAATTGCTCGAACGGGTCGCAAGCACCCGTAAACTCCTTATTCTCGAAGAATAAAGCTGCCGCGTCGATGGAGAAAAATACACAGTTCTTGGCTCGAAAAATTTCTTGACGTGGGTTGCAGCTGGCAGCGTCTATGACGAATCGACTAGTTATAGCAGATAATATCGTATAGTAGACAATATTGTTGTTCGGGTCCGAGACCTTCATGGTCTCGACGCGGGTTATTGCTAAAATTTAAATTTTTATTTTAAAATTTGAGTTTTAAGTTGTAAAATTACTCAAATCACCATGGATAACCCTAGTAAATTTGGCTAAAGTTAAAATGGTCAAACCGTAATTATAGGATAATAGTAAGGGGGAAAGAGGTAAAAAGAGGATATTTTCTTCAAGGTTTGAGTTTGACCGGGGACAGATGAGCCTGAGCTTTCTTGCGAGTGTGACCAGACGGGAACCGACAGCCGGCCGCCGCCTGTCCGCCGCCATATCAGCCGTTGATTCAAATCTCCCGAAGCAATCGACGGCTCCTCTTCGTTTCTCTCTCCTCGCCCAATACTTTGCCGACTTTCTCAGTTAGTTCGAGGCTGACGTTAACAACCAGCTCCTGGTCCAACACAAATAATAAATATTAATTTAGTATTATTTTCCACCGTCGGATCAAAATATCGATGGTAGATGAGTTCTCCGGCGAAGAGTCAACTTTGACCGGGTCCAGCTGGAGGGTATTTCTCCGTCTCCTTCCTTCTTTCTTCTTCCCTTTCTTCCCTATATAACCATCTCTCTGCTTTTCTCTTCATTCACCATTCGAGCTTCCTCAGCTTTGAGAGATACATAGAGAGAGAGATACTGCTAGAGAGAGAAGAAGAAGAAGAAGAAGAAGAAGAAGAAGAAGAAGAAATCGTTTCGCTGAACTGATAAAAGTGATCATCTTCTCCAATTTCATCAGAAATGTCTAAGCTTTTCTCTGCTCTCGTCGTCGATGGATTCTCTAACGGCCTGGCCAGGTACTGAAAAGCTCTTTATCTGAGGTTTTTTATTATTCCGTCTTTTGTTTTTCAGTCGCCGGAGCAATTGACTGTATACTGCGGTCTGCCGGACGTCGGCGGAATAAAAAGAGTTGATTTCTGTTGTTAATATCGTTAGTGTTATAGAAGCTTAATTTTAATGGTGGTTTGTGGACAGACGGGGATATGCGGCAGCGGCGCAAGGATTTGCGTCGAACGTGGCGAAGGGAGGAGCGGCGGCTAGAACCGGGAACTTGATGAAGAAAACTGGGGATGAGAAAGTAGGAACAGGTGAGAAAGTGTCGTGGGTTCCGGATCCCGTCACCGGATATTACCGGCCGGAGAATCGCTCCGACGAGATTGATGTTGCTGAGCTTCGCGCGACGCTCTTGAAGAACAGAAACTGAAACTCAGAGAGAGAGAGAGAGAGAGAAGGGTGTGATTGTACGGTGAAATTAAAAGGTCGAGGAGAGATAGAGGAGGGGGAAGAAGAAGCTTGACGATGATCTCCAGTACTGGCTATGGCGGCTTATAGCTCTGATTTGAGCAATTAAATTTGATTATATTAAATGCATTAGTTCTTTAATTTCTCATCTCATCTAACCTCAACTCCCTCTCTCTTTCCCTCTCTCAGTCTCTCTCTCTCTCTCTCTCTCTCTCTCTCTCTCTCTCTCCTTTTTTTTTTATTACCCAAAAAAATATACCCNAAATATACTCATAAAGTTTACACCTTTAATGGGATTCATGGGTAGAAAGATGAAGAACTCGAAATGGAGCACGTAGTAGCCAGAGCACAGATGAACCAATGAAGCAAATTAATCTCTCTCTCTCTCTCGCTTTCTGATTACCGACAAAAATAAACTCGCAAAGTTTACACCTTTAATGGGATTCATGGATGGAAAGATTGAAGAACTCAAAATAGGAGATGTGGTAGGCTAACCCCAAATGAACCTACAAAGCACATTAATCGATTAATTGGAGGATCGATCTTTCGAAAAATCAAAATGCCGAATTTGATGTTTTTGGTTGGTCAATTTCGGGACGTGACAAAGAAAGCGAGGTGTAACGGGTTAGTAGCCAGTCACGTAGCTTGATTTTTTGTTTTGTTTTGTTTGGATTATGATGAGCATAAAATTGGGGAAAATAGAAGAGAAAAGATCTTAGCTTAGTTGTGGCTTCAAAGCGTGGAAATTGAAGTTGAGGGGTTGAGATTCTGCAAATAGTATCATTCATGACACGTGTAAATGGTCACATGAAAGATTCTAGTCCTTCTAGAATACACCAAGACAATAATATTAATATTAAATTTATTCTATTAATATTAAGTTGTGACTAACTACTCAAAATGAATTTGAAGTATTAAATTAAAATAATTATTTATTACACTAATGATAAATCGACAGTCAGTATATATTAAGAAGTGACATAGGCCAATTCGGCCTGAGTTTATCGTGTAATAGAATTGAAACTAGAACTTATGGTTCTGAATTTTTAGAACTTGTATTGGAGATCTAATTTCGTTCAGATTTTAACCTGATTTTATTTTATATTTTAAAAAATATATATATTTATTATATTTAGGTCGAGTTTTAAATAATTGTGCGAGTTTATAACTAATTTTAATATTTATATAGGATTTTACTAAGATTTGAGTCAGATTTCATTTGATTTTAAAATTTTTTGGACATACGGTTCCGGTTCCTGTTTCACGATTTTTTACTCTTAAAAATCTACGCCAACCTATAAATCATAATTTTTAAAGATTAAAACCAGCAGTTCCGGTTTGTCTAATTCATGACTCACCCATGTATCACTAACGACCACTATGTGTTTTAGACAGCACATGATCATTGTCGTATGGCCCTCGACGCAAAACGAACAATATTATGCTGACAGACCTAAAAGACTCTTCAAGTGATATTAGAAGCTAGCTTCCGATCACAATTGTGCCAACCGGGACACCCGATATCATAAGGAGGAACATGACAAACCGACCAAGGATCGCCTTGTTCTAGCATAAAGACTACTAGACAACTTATAAGTCTACTTCTGAACTCTAACTAGCATAACTTGTTTTAGAGGTAACGGAAGAACAAAAATGTACAGACACAACACTAATTTCCATGTTCTAAACAGTTAATATCCGATAAAAGTGTATAAATTCTTCCTCTATTTTTACACAAAATCACTACCTTCCAAGTTACCCGAGTACCAAACCTAAGACTGAGGATTGGAGTTCCTAAAATTCGGCCTCGATCAGCGTAATAAAGTTTCAAGTACTCATAAAAAGGCATGGTAATTTATCAGAGTTCATAAATTTTGGGGGGAAACAATTTAAACTTCAGAAGACAAAAAATGTAGTGAGAGAAATTATTCATAAAGCAACAATCTTATACAATCTCAAAGTAATAAGTTCAGCAAATCTAAATACATGACAAAAAAAAAAACAAGAAAACACAAGGAAAAGGTGAGGGAAAAGTGCTAGTATCAAGGAGCTGACTGATAAACCAAAAATATAGCGGCTAAGGAACAGAGAGTACCTCAAAGAAGGATTTTTAAATCAAATCCTAGCTGTGGCAATGGAATTCAGTAGTCTTGAATTTTCCAAGTTCATCAGGCTTCTTCTTATGCGGACAAAGTTTGAATCAAATGCACAACAAACGCCTACCACATTGATCTCCTAAACTTTCATCCATGTCGCAAAAGAATTCATAAGAGCAACTAGTAAACACGTCGCCGATAAATTGATATACCATGAATGAAGATTTGGTCATATAATTCAACGGCAAATACAATCTGAAGAAACAATATTGTGTTCGGACCCATACTTAATCAGCTCACGTCCTTTAGTCTCTTTATCAGGGTATCTAATGACTTCTTTTTGGCATTCTGCTTCATTGTTCGACTTCCAAAAGTACCAAATAGCCGATCTGAAGGGTCTCTCAGTTTCTCTGATATTGCCATAACTTTCTTGTAGTCCAGGCTGTAGAAATTTCTCTCCCGAATAACAGCATTCAAAAAATTCTCTGGGTGACTGCTCAAAAGTAAATTAACCATTTGCTGAGATTCAGAAAGGGCTGTCTTCAACTGATTAACATCTCCCTCTGGAAAAATAGGACTCTGATTATCAACAAACGATTCCAACAATTTAATGTCAACATCTAGTCCTATAAGGGCATTGACATTAAACCTTTTCACAGAATCTGCAAGTAAAGCCCCGACAATCAGTTCTGATATGTGAGTAAGAACATCTTGTAGAACTCTTTTAAGGACTTGAGCAGGTAATATCTGCTGCGCTGTTGAAACCAATGTTTCCAAGTAAATGATAACTTCGTTGACATACTCATTACCATTCTGTAAAGGATCGTCAGGCATCCAATTGACATTTTCAATCAGCATCATGAACCCATCAACCTTTGTTTTAAGCAAACCAGACAGAGTGTCTTCTGCTGCATCCCTTGCTTTGCTCAGGGGAAACTGTCTCCTACCCCTCTCAGCTAACCTCAATGCAATTCCAGAAAGTTGTGCAGCATGACAAAAAAAGAAATCACAAGCGCGCTCGAATACTGCCATATTTGCCGCAACCTGCATTGCCTGAGAAACTCCATGAACAGAGGTACTAATTAGCTTCAGCAAAGCTCCATCCAAAACGTCACTCAACAACCGATCCAAATATTTTTTAACCACATCATAGAAATCTAACTGCCCACCATAAGACATAAAACTCACTGAATCCTCAATAAAGGATCGAACAATTCGACAGCAATCTGGAACAGTGGAAGAAAATGGAGCCACATATGGAAATGCAGGCACAATAACTGAAGTTTGTATCTGGAAAGAGAGCACGTTCATGGAGTACTCGTATTCCTTCTTCATCAACATCTGCTCAAATTTATCTGCTGCCAATGCTTCAGTAATTTGTTTGCGACAATCAGATATCAACAATTCATGATACTTGTCTCTATGCTTGCCTAAAACATCTAGCAATGCATCAACTGGGTAGCCATACCCACGCAAAGTAACTCCTAATAAACTCACATAGTCCTTAATCAACAATAGATGATTTGCAGTTTGCATCCTGGAAAATTGATCCTCTAGAACAGAACACATTTTACTCATAGCAGTATCCCACAGATTCTCAACCTCCATTTTCGAAATCAACCCCCCACCAGTTCTAAATATTCGATCCTCCACAATGAAAAATCCAGCAATCTGAGCAAAGAAAGTTTGATGAGATTCGAGAAAGGGAGTCATAGACGACACCTGAAAGTCCGATGTCAGTTGAAGCTTCCTATTCTCAAAGTAATACTGTTTAAAGCGATCTTCCAGGCCTAAAGTTTGGTGTATATGTAAGGCTCTATACAAGGGAGTCAAATCAAATCTTAGCATTCCACTACCGCCATTGCCATATCCATCCTCACCAACTGTTCCTAGCTCCTCATCTTCCTCTTCTTGCAAAGCGTATACACAGTCTCTCAAACTCAACCGGCTCTGCTCCTCGGCTTGCCTCTGCTTGATCCGTAGATCTTCTTCTCGTTGCCGGGCTGACGATGCCTGGCTGATCGCTAACTGGCCCAAAGTCCGACTGACAGCTCGGATATCCACAAGCCAATCTCCGAATTCTTTGTTCACCTTCCTCTCAATATGTGACCGAATCTCCGGAATTTTCTTCTCCAACATCCTCTTCAGAGTCGACGATGGCGTTTTGTCTAGAAAATCGTTTTCAATAGCATCAGCGCACTTCAAAGCCATATAGAAATTGTCGCTTTCGAGATGACGGTTCGCTCTCGAGCAGAGCTCCATCAGGCGAGTACAGTTACCGACAGATTCAAGCGCAAAATTCAGATTCTGAGAAGCAGTTCGGGCTTCAACAAAAGCATCGAGAGAAGAAAGGAGAGGAAGACCGACAGACTGGAGCCTGGAATTCGAATCCGAGAGCGAGGATTTCAGCGAATCGACATCGGAAAGTAGAGATCGGAGATCATCGACCGCGAGAATAAAGTCCTGGTAATGAGCCTTGCACACCTCTTCGATCTCAGACTCTTTAGACCTAGAGAAGTGACGGAGATGATGAAGCAGCGTCTCAGGCTTCCCGGAGACGAACGCTTTTCGAACAAACGGACCCAAATCCTCGCCGTTACCGATCGCAGAAGAGAGCAGAAGCTGATCGAGTTTATCAGCAGAGTCGCCGCCGTTAGCGGTAGCGGCGACTTTCCGGCGACCTTTGGTGGACTGCATCGCCGGCAAGAGGATGAAAGGACCCCACTGTGATCGGAGGCGGAGAAAATTGAGGGAAATGGGGGCAGTTTTCGTTATTTGGACAGATTGGGTAGGAAAGTGGGCATGAAGGATATTTTATCTTCAGTTGACGAAAATACCATCCAAGCTAATAAAAAAATGAAATAAACGCTAGGGAATTTGAGGAAAGGTATGGGCATTTGGGGACAATAAAAATTGGTAATAAATATTCATTTGGGTAATTAGTATTATTGTAATAAAACAATTATTCATTCATATTTACGATTTAATAAATATTTTAAATTAAAATAAAATTTACGAATAATTTTTTTTTATTTCATTAAGTATTTTAACCCGTTTTCTTACCACTTGAACGTGCACATTACCTACAACTAGAACCATGACCATGGACCATGGTTTACGAATAATTAAACTATAATCAAATGGTCAAATGCAAATCGATTTCGGTTCATTTCCAACATTTTCAAAAATTAATTAAATATTTTTTTATTACATCTGGCCTTGAATTTGGAGTTTTTTTGGTTTTGGAGATGGTTTTAGCTACAGGTGTCAAACGGGCTGGTTCGAGAGATCTGAGTTTGAAAAAGTCTAGCTCGTCAAGCATGCCGAGCTTTTTTGGCTAAATCTGCTGAGCTTTTTTAAAAACGTATTTGGCTTGAGCTAAATCGCGAGACTTGAGTCTAACATCCCAAGCTGAACGAGCATGACAGCTAAGATTACTATGCAAAAAATACAAATATATTATATTATACAAATATATTAAAAAGTATTTTCAATCTACTAAATTATAACCTATAGTAAACATTTAGCTAGGAGGGACCGGGGTGACCCTTTTGAGCTTGCGAACTAAGTCCCGAGTCGGTTCGAGCTTTCAAACTCAAATTCAAGCTAGGCTCAAGCTCATCAGGCGAATCAACCGAACACTAGATGGACGTAAACTCGAGCAGATCCAGTCGAGCATGGGGCAAGCATTGTCGAATTGAAAAAGCTATCGGGATCCGATCCCTCGTACCCTAGTTCCGGCATTAAGGCCAAAAGCTTTTGACCACTCCGCTTCCTTCTCGTCCCTCATCAGAACTGTAATCTCTCTATTTCTCTCTTTTGTTTCTGAATTCATAGATGGAGCTCCGGGTAGGGGTGGATGTCAGTTTCAATTTCAATTTTGGGAGAGCCAAATTTTAAATTTTAATTTGAGTAACGTCGGTTCTATTTTCTAATTATTCACTATAATCTTACTTCTTAACGTAACCAATTATGTGAAATTATCTAGTTCAGAGCCACGTGAGGTTGAATTCAATTCGGTTCGGTGCTTGATTTAGAAAACTGATAACGAACTAAAAAGAATTTGGATATCGGTTTCTATCAGTTTGGTTTCAGTTTTTGTTATCGGGTTTGAGTTTTGTTATTTCTATGTTCGATCATTTATCGGTGGATTTTTTTTGGGTTTGTTAAGGATCAATTGCTTTGGTTTTTTTATTATTTTTTCGTCATTTTAATTGATCCAAATTTATTCATTTTGTCTCACTTTCTTGTTTAAGTTTGATTTACAAATTCATATAAAATATGTATACACATATTTTTCATTGTATAAAATTTACGAAACTCAAATAAATTCATCAATAATATCTAATTTAATCATCAAAGAATCAACAATTAAGTTTTGAATTGAGTTCAACCAAACATTTTAAGTTTTATTATTTATATTTTCAATTATGTTTTTTAATGTTAAAGTTGGTTCTATTCGGTTTCTCAAAGCGAATATTTTGGTTTTAATCAGTTCGTTGTGAAAATCAATTATGACTATTTAAAATCAATCAGTTCGGTTCGGTTTCTCATTTTGGACTAGACTGATTTCCACCTCTACTTATGTGTCCTAACTAAGTAGGGTGACATTATTTGTGCTCAGTAATGAACATAACTATCATAAGATAAAGTTAAAGTTTAAAATCGTATTTTTTCAATCTCACCAGTCTACTACTTATTTCTTTTGTAATTTGTTTACTAGAAATTAGAAATAGACACAAGATCGTATTTTCGAACCAAATTAAAAGGGTAAATATATTCGTCCCTATGTTATTTTGATACTTACAATAGATATCTTAAACTTTAAAAAGTCATCAATCGATATATTAATATTAGTATAATTTGATTAATATAATGTCAACGCGTTTTTTGAATGTTCTTCAATTTAGAACAAAATTTCTTCGATAAATGAGACGATTACATTTACAATACTATAAATTATTCAAATTGACGAAAATTACTAAGTAGAGAAATATCTTAAAAAAATAATCGAAAACTCAATGACACTGTGTTTGTGACATCATAATATAGTTCAAGAGATATACTAACAACTTTTAAAATGAGGTATTAGTTGTAATTATTGAGGTAGACAAAATCAATCTAAACTAAAAGACCAGATCAAATCATAACTTTTTTGATCTAATTCTACTCGATCTTAGTTACGTACGATCATGGCTTTAGTGTTAAAATTTTAAAATTAAAATTATTTATCTAGTCATATTGAAATTGATGATAGCAATAGGTAGATGATTTCAAAAATTTTATATTTTAAATTTTTTTCATATTATATTTAACAATTATTATAATTTTTGACCATTTTTATGTATATTTTAGTTGGTAATGCATACTTTATATTCTATGTATTTTGTATTTTTTTAAATTTATTTGGATATTATTAGATTTAATAATTTTGCAAATTTTTATTTTATTGAGAAAACTAAGATCAGACCGGATCAAGATAGATTTTTAGTCCAGATTTAATGATCATGACTTTACTCTGAAAAATTTTAAAATTAAAATGTATTAAATGAATCATATTTTATTTAAAAAACCAAATTAGATGACACTATGTCTACTTTTATAATTACTTTTGTAGTTCACAGTGCAACCAAATTTAAAACTATATTATAATTTATGTAAATCAAATGGAAGCTACCTTTAAAATTAAATAAAAAGGGTTTAATTGTGCCACAATTTTATAATCCTTCTCTTTTTCCCTTCCTATCACGCCATGTTTATATAATACATAATTAAATAATTAAATTAATTTTTACCAAAATTAAAACTATTTTTATAATTTATGTAAAGCAAATGGAAGCTACCTTTAAAATTAAATAAAAAGGATTTGATTGTGCCATAATTTTATAATCCTTTTCTTTTTCCCTTCCTATCACGCCATGTTTATATCTTACATAATTAAATGCCTCCATCCCGACCCTTTTTTTTTAATTAGAAAACAATATCAATTTGACAATTATAAAATATTTCCATCTTTTTCCTTCGCTTTTTCGGTGGACAATAACATATTAGATAGCGATAATTGCCGAAACGTTACATGAAGACAAAGATGCCCGAGCCACGGAATTTTACACGTACGAGCAAGGTCGAACAGTCTAACCTCGCTCGAGAAAATAAAAATGCATGTATGTTAGTACAAATTCATTATTTACCCTAATTAAGATTAAATTTAATAAAATATTGCACATAGAACGCTTTAGATGATTATTAATTAGTTTAAAGTTGGGTTTTTAATTTTTAATTTTTGAAAATCTTTTATTGGATTTAAGCTTTCACATTGACGATTTGGTGAAGAGATTTGGGACAGCAAATGCTGGAAAATGATTTGTGATAACTAACTAATTAATTAATTAATTAATTAGTTGCTTCTTTGGCTTCTCATATCGTTGACTTTTCCTTGATTCTATGAGTTTGCTTCCGACACCTTGAACTTTTTTCCACGGGGGTGTTTGAATTACATGTGAAATTTAAATTTGAGTTTATATCGAATTTTATCTAACTGTGAGTTAGGTTTTATAAGTCTTTAGATATGATTTTATTCGATTAGGGTTTTTTTTTTTATAAATCCAAGAGCTGGTTTGATTTTATCATTTAAAAAATTGATATCAGAATCATGCCAAGATTGATAATTTTAATTTGGTTGCTATCTTGGTCGATTTTGCTTACCTCTTGAATAAAATGTCCCTCAAAAACAAATATGGTGCATATATAGTAGGGTTGGGCACTCGATCGGAGCTTGCCGTCAATGCACGACTACAGATGTTATGGAACCAATCCATGTAAAATGTGTTTGGGAACCAACTTGGTTTTGATTCCAAAATTATGTATAAAATTATAAATTTTTACTGTATTTGAGTTGAGTAATCAGGTTTGGAGCGGAGCTTGAGTTAGACAATATTGTACGGCGAACTTAATTGCTCCACAAAATCACCATAAACCCATATTTTAAAAAGAATTAGAAGTTTTTTCGAAGCATTTGATACGTAACTCAAAAACATGCACAAACTACATGGTTTAATCCGAACACAGAACCCTTAATGTATACATATATTTATTAATAATAATATTATGTTTATTCTCTAGTATGGTATGTGATTGATGTAATAAATATTATAAATAATTATTTTAATTTTAAAATTAATGTTAGCATTTATTATTTATATTAAAGAAAATGGACAAAAAAATCTAAAATGCAAGAAAAATACACTTTTAACCGGCTTTCATATACTATTACAAATTAGTCGAAAATCACAGGACCCGAAACAACAACCATGGAAGTCAAATCATCACCCAGTTTCTGGAAATGAATTAACAGAGTAAATCTTGGCTTTCAAAACCGGATATTTCATAGCATTCAGCTCGAGTTTCCGAAGAGCAGCTCTGGACAAATCGATTCCACAGACGTCGGAAAGTCTAACGAGATAGAGAAGAACGTCGGAAAGTTCTTCTCCGACGTGTTCTTTTTCTTCTTCCTTCATCTCCGGCAGCCCCCTCGCCACCTCTCCCCGCCATTGAAATATCTCCGACAACTCTCCGACTTCCCCCACCTGCAACTGATTCACTGAGTTTATTCAGTTTGGTTAAAATCGAAAACCCTTTTGCAAGATGATCAGAAGATTTTAACCAGAGCGAGGAGGAGGTTTCTGGGGCTGTGGAACTGATCCCAGTTTCTCTCTCTAGCGAAGTCCGCCATTTTTGTCTTGAGAAGCTCAAGAGTTACGTTCTCCTTGGCTTCAACTCCAGTCATTTCAGAAAAAAGATGAAGATCGATAGACGAACAGATCAGGGTGAGAAGCTTTTTAAACTTTTCTCCGGTCAAATATGGTCGACCAGAGCTAGAGAGAGAGAGCTAGAGAGAGAAAGAGCGTCTCTGTCGATGGAAAAGGCAGGTGGGGACTTCTTCTTCTTCGCTAGAATTAGAAATTCTCTGATTTATTTAGTTATTTTTAAATAATAATTCATTATTGCAAATAAAAATTGATTTCTTTAATAATTTAATTTGGGAATTTTCAAATAAGAGGTACACGTGTCAAAGCGGAGTAATTCCGGGCTAATTCTTGGAAATCCTCGTGTGGACCTCGGATCTTAATGGACCAGATCACGACGTGTGCTATTCGAATGTTTGGCAGTCAATAAATGTTATCCTTGACCCTGCCAACTCTACTCCTACCCAGAATAACAAAACCTTCTTTATTCCGCTTACACAGCCAGGTGTTTGGAAACCGGGGCAGGCTATCCGGAATAAAAAAAACATGAAATAACAATAGATATGGACACTATTTCATTCGGGTTGGTCCTCAAGCTGAGTTGAATCGAACCGATCAATTTGCCATTCTAGAAAAAAGAGAATCAAAGAAAATTAAATAACAATCGATATCGACACGTTTTCATTCGGTCCAATCTTGGAGCTGGACTTGACTTGAATTGAACTGATCAATTTTCATTTCAGCAGACAAATAATCAAAGAACGGCTCGCATCCGAACCATGATTTCAAGTCTTTCTTCTGGCGGGCAACCATTTTTTTAACGTATCATAACATTATATGTACTCGATAAATATCACCCGACGTGTTTTCATACGATGTCGGACCCGAAAGCTACAACTATTCTATTGTTAAGTAAACATCATGGTAACTTCCAAAGATCCTTAATTAATATTCGTGGATTCCTAATGTCTAACCTCTATTTATTTATTTCGTCATTATTTATATTTATTTATTCATTGTCGGCTGGATTTAGTTACTTACGTGGCATATAACCAACCCAACCTTGGGCCGGCCCAGATACTGGAGAGCCGGATTTCACAGTTTAAGGGTAAATTGGTAATCTCCTTTGCATGTTTTGCACGTGGCATGAGAATATCATAGAGTATGTTTACTTGTAAGTGCAATTATCTTGCGAATTCGATGTGTTTTCTTTGGAATAGAACTATTTTTGAGACCACAAATTTATTGATTTAGTTCGGCTATCGTTTATTTCGAATCGATCAGATTGGAAACCAACGTGATATTCTCGATTACCAAAAAAATAGAACCAAACGTTAGCCTTTAAAATTAGAAATAAACCCAATCCGAACCCGATCAAATGGTTCCTTACGTGTTCGTTAGTTTCGGATCGGTTTCGAATGAAGTAATATTATAAAATTTTGCTTCAAGTCATAGATGATTCTCGAAACATGCTCTTTTGTGGTCTCTATCTACAATTTTCGTCACGTTTTCAACATGCAAATCAACTTGGACTCTTTTCTCGAAGAAAAGAATTTGGAATCAAAGACAAGTAAATCATGTGATTTGTGCTTATTTTGGAATCAAAGACAAGTAAAGCATCTCATTTGTCTAGTGACAGATGTCATGTGAGTCGAGTCATAATCAAAACATCGTGTTCAATTGGAGCGATGGATGTACTCTAAGGTTACAATATGTTTTTTTAATATCAATAATTAATTTTGATAAGATTGACAGATGTCACGATCTGCATGTAAGAGAAGCATTAATTAAGTGATTATCAGATAAAACTCTCATAAAAGAAATTAGATAATTGAGTAAAAACTTCAAAGAGCCTTTAATTTGTATTTGGTATTCCGATTTAGATATTTTTTTTATTTCACGTATTTCATGATAATTGTACGTGTAACTTTTATTTTAAAATTTTAAAATACATGCATAAAATAATAATTTATGCAATAAATATTTATTTATAATATGACCAAACATCATGGTTTCTAATAGAGTTATTTTTCTTATTATACATGCTGACATATTAGTTCATAAATAGGATTAATAGAACAAATTACCTTTTACCACTAAACTATAACGGCTACAAGCTATTATTGCACATAAATCGACCTTTTGTCGAACACAAAAATAGGCCACATTAATCGTAATTTGTCATGTTAGCATATAAAATAAGAACATATAAGAAGTTATTTTTAAATTTATTTAAATAAGCGTTATTGTATAGATGAAGATGACTACTAACCAAGGGGAGATTTCCTTTTTATTCGGATAATAAAACGACGCCGTTTCATTCTCCCCCGCCTTCTTCTGGTTCTGCACCTTTGAATTGAAGAATACCAAACCTTCTTTCTTTCGCTCACTCTAGGAAATCACACCTCTGAAACAATCCCTTTCCTCCATTGTTATCGTCCGAAAAACCTTCATTAGTAGACCATCCATCCCCTCTATAATACCTCCATGTCTTTCTCTTTCCCCTCCACCTTCTCCGTCTTCTCCATTATCGCTTCTCATTTCTTCTTGGAGCAATTCCTCCATGGCCGATAAAAAACCCGAGGTTCCGGCGTACTCGCAGAGAGTTCCGTTGAAAAATATATTGGGAAGAAGGGATGGAGGATTTGGAATGAGAGGCACGAGAGTGGTCATCGGTGGTTGGGTCAAGTCCGCCAAGGAATTGCGAAAAGAACCAGTTCGGCCGCACTCGAAGGAGACGAAAATTCCTGGTGGATTTGATAAAGTCGTGAGCTGCGTGGATACATCGCGATCTCAAATCCCGATTTGCAGGTCCCTTATGAAGGTTTTGCCAGAGATGAAGATAAAGCCTGTGGAAGTTTCGCAGCCGATTTTGATTACTATTAGCGATGGCTCATGCGTTGCAAATCTTCGGGTGATAATCAAATTCGTGAAAAATTTCTTCTCCTCTTGATAATCCAGAAGGAATCAGTTCTTTATTCATTATTTGATTTTATCACGATTGAAATTGCTGCAGCGAAACTATATAAATTCCCTGAAATTTTGGATTGTTTATGTTAAAGATTTAATTAGTTTGAGATTACTTGTTAAACTTGTCTTCAACCTGCGATGGCTCGTCCTTTGCAAATCTTAGGGTAACCTCAAATTCATGACTCTTTTTATTCTCCTTTTGATAATCTAGAAGCACTATTCTTTTTTATAATTTTGTTCTCCTTTTGCAATATTGGATTGTTTATGTTGAAGATCTTAACCTGCTACAACAGTAGATGTCTGCATATATATAATTTAGTTTGAGATTACTTGTTAATCTTTTTCCTCAAATGACTTAGATCGTTGTGAAATCCTCTTTACCACTCCTTCGCCGGACCTGCCACTCTCCCACAGGAACTTGTTCATCAGCAGAAGGAGCTTCGAAGCAGCCATCAACAGCTGCCGAATCCTCTATAACTCTCCCTAGCCGGCCGTGCCCCTTCCCAAATGGACCTTGTTTATTGGCAGAGAAGCCATTAACCACCCTAGACTCCTCTTCAACTCTCCAACCCGGTGACTTCCCAGTAGGAACTTGTATATCGGCCGAGGGCACTTTGAAGAGGCCTGCAAACCCCGGGAAACATCTTATTGAGCTTGTAGTAGAGAAAATTTTCCTTGAAGGTACTGTTGAAAAGGAGTATCCATTGTCGACTAAACCAGTACCGTTTAAAAGCTTAAGGGATTTTTCTCACTTTAGTCCTAGAACAACTACGGTAATCCATATTACATCTCTCTGTTCTTTATCTAGAGGAGATTGTTTTTGTTTTGCTATATATAATTTTCCACAACTAATTAGCGGATTTCAGAAATGCTTGCATGATTTCTTTTTCACATTTATATCTGGAGTGATTTGCAATTCTATCTCTAACACACAAACTATCTGTTCATGCATATGGAAGATTCAAATTGGATTTAATAGTTACATGTTCTGCTCCATTCTGTATTATGTAGGTGGGATCTGTCATTCGAATCCAAAGTGCCATAAATTTTTCTGTTCACTCATTCTTCCAAAACAATTGTTTCCTTCATGTTCAATTACCGACGATCACCACCACACGTGCTGAAGGATTTGGCGAAAAGTTTGTCGTTGCAACTCTTGGTAGAAAAGAAGCAAATGAGCAGCACAGTGATCCCAATAAAGTTGAAGGGCAGGATCTTGATGATTCAAAATCTCCTGCAACAGAGAAAAGTGAAGTGGTCGAAGAACTCAAGAGGACTGACAACAATAAGGACCCTCTTGTCACAAAGGACTTGGAAAAAACAAACGAACCAGTTTCAACTCCAGAAGCAAGAGAAAAGTCAAAGTATGAACCCTCGAGCGATGATATGAAATTATCTGAAGATTTCTTCTCTCAACGGACTTATCTTACTGCTTCTGGTCGCCTGCATTTGGAAAGCTATTCATGTGCTCTTGGAAATGTTTACTCGTGTGGGCCTCGATTTCGAGCGGATAGAATCCAGTCTAGCAAACAATGTGCAGAAATGTGGATGGTTGAGACTGAAATAGCTTTTGCTCAAATGGAGGTATATGATTTTGATTTCGTTGTAGATCACAGAACAAAAATAAAGTTCCTTAGATTACTTTAAAACTTACATTGGATTTCTTAACTGGTTGATATCTAACTTTCTTTCTGCACAATATCTATAAATCTTGAATTTAATCTCATGACTTTTGAAATGTGGATGGTTGAGACTGACATGACCTTTTCTAAAATGGAGGTATATGATTTTGATTTCCTCGTAGATCACCGAACAAAAATAAAGTTCATTAGAATACTTTGGCATCTATATTTGATTTCTTAACTGTTTGATATCTAACTCTGTAAATTATCCATAAATCTTGAATTTAATTTCATAATTTGTTTCCAGGATGCGATTAAACGTGCATATGAACTTCTAAAGTTCGTTTGCGAAAGGGTTCTGAAGGATTGTTATGAAGATATGAGCTTTTTAATGAATCACATCGACAAATGCAACATTGCTCGTCTTCAATTGATTACTCAGTCAACTAGTTTGAGTTTATTGAAAAGGATTTCATACAATGAAGCAATGGATATCTTTGAAAAGGTAGGTCCAATAGGTACCCTATCTTTCCTTTGTAGCTGTATATTTTTCCGTATAAGTATCAATTTTTTACTATGAACTTTAAGATCATGCATCTCAAACTTTTTTTTCTTAGCAATGAACATCTCTAACATATTGGTTTTTTTAATGAACACCTTGACATTAAAACGATTTAATTTTCGGCAGTCATTTCCTTTTATCCGGTTGCTCGATCACTCACTTTTTTTCTAATTCTCTATCTACTGTTCAACTGTCTCTTTTTGTTTTTTCTCATAAGAAGATGTATCATTTGAGTATTTTCCTCAATGATTATGTTTGGATATGCAATAGGATAAAAAATAATCTTATTGATTTATTAAATACAAACATAACAAAATTGCACACATTGAAAGAATTAGAAGGCTCTCAACCTTCACACATGATCATTATCACCAGTGATAACTATTTCTAATGAATTCTTAACTATTTAATAGTCTCCCTCACTCAATTAATCTCCATTAACATCCCTAAACTTTTATTAAATTTTACTAACTAATCATTAATTACAATATAGACCCTACCAATATGTTAGTTGAAAAAAGTTTTCATTCTTCGTCTGAGATTGAAACGATGATCAAAGACTCCGGGCAGAAAGAAATGTTAAACTAAAGGTGTTTATTGAAAAAATCATTAAACTCAAGGTGTTCATTGCCAAAAAAAATCAAGATATCTTGTGCAAATGATCACAAAGTTCAAGGTATAAATTGATTTTATCCTATTTTTTTTATTCAATTACTGCACCATCGTCTATTCCCAGGTTGCTGACAGATATTCTAACATGAAACTTGAGTTGGGAGCTGCATTAACCACCGAACAACTAAGGTATGCATTTTATAGTTTGCATATGGAAAATTAAAAACTGAAAGCCCCCAGCAAATGAAGCATTTCTTTTGATGCATTGCAGTTACTTAGCTGATAAGCATTACAACAAACCTTTGATAATATTCAACTATCCGAAAGAAGCCCAACCGTTTTATGTCCGCCAGAATGACGATGGAAAAACCGTGGCGACATTTGATCTTATCCTGCCAAAAGTGAGTTCAAAACATGAAAGTACATTTTTCATTTTTTTAACTCCTAAAATATTATGATTGTTTATGCAAGTAACCAAACTATACTAGTTAAAAATTGCATACTAACTCAGGAGCGTAACTTCTTATAGGCCGGAAGAGTCATCTCGGGTAGCCAAATCGAAGAACGACTCGATAAATTACAGAAAAGGTACTATTAGATTATTTGAGATTATACACTAGTGAAGCAACCCAAAATTAGTCTGAATGCTTTCTGAAATCAATTAATCGCTACACATGAGTTAAAGCTTTTGAGATTATCGGTAATTCCTCGGACAATTCTTTTTCTAATCATGTTCCTCCATTTTCGTATCATCGAAATCTAATGTTTCATTGCTAGAATACAAGAATTGAAATTGCCAGAAAATGAGTATGAATGGTACTCGCAACTCCGGCGGCATGGAACTGTCGAGCACTCGGGATTCAGCTTGAATTTAGATTCTTTTCTCGTTTTTGCGACGGGGCTTCCCGAGATTCGAGAAGCGATTCCATTTTCATGTAGTTATCGAGAGGTGAAGAACTCGGACTCATAAGAGATCATGCAAAGAGTAGAGAAGCTTGAATCTTTGGGTTGTGAAATGAAATGAATGGTCATAAATACATGTGAATATTTCGTGACCATTTTATTCTATGAGACTTTTTAATTATTTTGTGAATAATCGTCATTAATTGATCGAGGATAAATATTAATTTAATTCCGTGAGTTAAAGAGATATTTGAATACCTTGAACGTTCCCGTAATTTTAATATATGCTTTGTTTTTATTATTTCTGATAATTTTAATGACGACCGGCAATTTTTTAACAATTTTTTAACAATTTTAAATAATTTAATTAGTTTTAATGATTTGTTTGAAAAATAAAAGAAGCAGTAATTCTCGATAAAATAATATTTTCATAAATTGTAGTATCTTAGTGTTTGCAATGATATTAATGGATGAAAAATGTTAACTAAATTTATGAATATTAGTAAAAATAAAAAAAAATAGTAATAAAGTATCTATTAAAATTATAATAAAATTTAAATGTTTTTTAATAATTAATTAATACATATAATGAGTTTATTTTTTTAAAATTTTAGCTTTAATTATTTACTCTCGCTTTTTTGTGCTAAGCATAGAAAAAAAATATTAATTAATATATAGATAAAAATAAAAATACTAGCACACAAACGGCTATACAGACAAGCAGTCATCCGCACACCAGTGAGTGTAGACGACTGCACCTACATGCAGTCGTCTGTCGTTAATTTTTATTTTTATCTTAAATTTATTAAATTATAAAATATTTTTTAATAATATTTTTTTATTTATTTAACACTCCATGATAGGGATTCGGGTTATCTAAGAGATTTTAGATTTGCCATAAAAACCCAAAAACCAAACCAAAACTTTTAAAATAAAAACCGACCCGACCCAAAGCCCGCAGACTAAAAGTGAAAAAGCAAAGCTATAATTTTAAAAAGAGGAATGGCAAGAGTGTTAATATTCTATAACTGATTTATTTCCAATAATCAAACCGAACTGACACTGCCCGGCCGGCCACCGCAAATTTGGCCGACGGTTAAAAAGCAAAAGACAATCAATTTTTTTAGGTATCGAGAAAAAATTTCATGAATTTTTAAAAATATTACGATTTATTGTAATTTATTTAATGCATAAGTAAATAAAATTGTCAAAAAAATTTAAAAACTTCAAGATAATGTATTTTATTGTTGTGAATGTGTGGTAAAAAATTCAAGTTATTCCGATAAAATTGATTAGTTAAATTAATTAAAAAAATAAAAAAATTGAATCTGGACGCATCATGCGTCTAAGTAAGACAAGTTGAATCTGAGTGAATTAAGTTACGTCCGACAAACCCAAAATTAGTTTTTTTTTTCTTTTTTTGCATCACGATAGAATATTAGGTTAAAACTCAATTTAGATCTAAGTTTTAAATAAAAAATCCTATTTGAGTAGAGGTTCGTACGCCAGTAGATGAGTGAGTTTATACATTTTTGGGAGAGTTCGAACGTTTGAAAGAGAGTCATTGTTTTTGTATCGAACGTCCGATACAGATAGTCACTACGTTCGAGGAGTTCAAAATTAATTTTTTTAAACTCATGTTTGAATCAAGCTATTTATCTAAAGTTCGGGCCTAAATTGGGTTCTTTCGCCTACAATATTTTGTCTTTTAGACCCTAATTTTTCCAAATTTATTTTTGAATTAATAGTCTAAAATGTGTTATACGGAGTACACAATAAAACTCTACTTATATATAGTATGAGTTTTAATTTTTAAAGAAATGTCAAATGTGCGATTGTTCATCAAATGGGATGAGTCGTCATTGTCTTTACTAGACAAGTTGCTATATTCTCTTTCTAAATCGATAAAACTCATCAAAATATACTTATAGACATTATAAATTTACTCTTTCAAACGAGGACAGATGTACGATTATTCACCTTCACTGGTATGAGATGAGCATTCCAACTATCGATAGCATGTTGGGTCGTTATTATCTTTACAGGACAAGTCAATACATTCTCTCTCTCAATCGATAAAACCCATCAAAATGATGAATGATAATCTTGATAGGCGATAAAAAACCCAAATCTATATAAAAAAAAAAAGAGCCAAACCGTGGATTTGGATGCTTTTACATAGTGGAAGTATGCAAGACATGTGTATATTATTAACACCACCAAAACAACATGAAACCAAGACACAAAAGCTGGATGAAACCAAGTCTTAAGAATGGAGAGATCAAAGAAAAGAAACCCGAGAGCCGAAAAACAAGAAATTCCAAGCCTAAAACCCGGTTCGGTCGGCCTTTTTTCAGGCCCCGAAGGGCCGTTGCCTTCTTCCGCCATTGCTATATTCGTCGATCGGTTTAGTGCTTGATCTTCTTTTCAACACTATAATCCAAGTAATGACTTCTAGCAACAAGGCAATGCCACCCAAAACCAAAATTACGACATTATACGCTGATTTCCATTTCTGTTCCGGGTTTAAGATGTCGAAGCCTTTGAATATGTTGAGGATTCCTAGAACGATGATCGCGTATCCGATTCCGTGGTGATAGATGTTCCAGTAGAAACGGAATTTATTGTCCTTGTTCGGCCTCAAGAATAATGCAAAGATCTGAGAAAACAAGATAAAAGAACGCGGCTTAGAATGATAAATTAATTTCATTGTTTTTTTATAAATTCATGGAAGTTAAAATCGAAAAACTTTGTGGTATTTTAATTTTCATATTAGATTTATTCATATATATTAAACGAATAATATATATATTTTTAATAAATTATACAAATATGAATAAAATATTATTTGTTGGGACTTTTTATTTTCAAACTAATTTTTAAATTCAAATGACACTATATTAGAAGAGTTTATTATGAAGTTTTAAAATTGTTAGAATATATATATATTTTTAATAAATTATTTTATTTTTAAAAATGAAAAAATTATAATAAAATAAGTATACGTTAAAATTTATAAAAAAAATTAAAATATTTTTTTATAATAATGTGAATATATAATTAAAATTTAAATTCTACTAAAATACTAAATAAACAAATAACGAAAAAAAAAGATATTGAAGAGAACTTACTTGAATGGTGGCCAAAGTGAAAAGGGCGATTCCAATATTCCGGTGACCGGTTTGTTGAAAGCCTTTGGATTCACTTCCGAGCTTCAGGCCGGTGGCCCAACCGACGACTCCGATGGAATAAGCCGACGTTTGACAAAAAGCATGAAGATAAAACCACGCCGGATCGGCGGCCGGAAAAATTCTGATGTACCTTGCAATCATTACTCCGACGGGAAACAAAAATCCCCAGCTCACAACATTCAGAATCCCATGAATCTGTCAAATAACAAGGATTGATGAACAAATTAGCAGAGAATGTTATAGTTTTCTGTAGATGTTTTCAATGTTTGATTGTATTAGGAAAGAAACCCACGTTTTTGTTCTTGGTTCTGGCGTCGATTGCTCCGGCTCCGGCCCCGGTGACAGCTGGAGAAGTTCCTCCGGTTAAGCTCAGAGTTCCTTTAGAGGCAAGATTCGCCGGTGAGAATCCATGAATGGCGAGATTAACGCCGGAAACGGAGGGTCCAACTTGCCAGATCTGGTTCACTGTCTTCGCCCCTTCCGGAACCTTTACTTTAGCGAAAATCCTCAAAACTCCGCCGGAGCTCTCCGCCATCGTGTCCCATACATCAAACGATAGTTTCGCCGGAACCACCGATCTGTAGGAAGCGACGTTATATGTGTTGACAGTAACAGCGCCGCCGGACTCGTAGGCTACCAAGGCCTGAGCTCCGACCATACCAGCTCCGGTGGGGTTGATGGCCCAAGATATCCACCCGCCGGGCTTCGCGGGAGAAGCAATGAAGGCAATGGAGAGAGAAGAATTGGAGGAATCGTAGGACCAGTGGAGGTAAGAGGAGAGCACCGGCAGGTCCAGGCAGTCGGAGTAGACATTGTTGCCGGAAAACGACTGGGAGGTGCATGTCGATGATTTCGCAGGCGAAATAAACAGAGCAGAGAAGACCAAAGCTCCGATGAGCACCGGAGAAACCGAAGAGAAGGCAGCCATTGATGGATACTATGAATCTAGGAGAGAATTAATGATTGGCGGTTCAAGCATTAGTCCTCGACACCCTGAAAAAGTGTGGCGAGAGAGAGTATTTTTAGAGAGAGAAAGTATTTTTAGACAGGGGGAGAGAGAGAAGGTGGCAGCCCTGAGATGTCTGTTTTGAAGATGGAAGAGAGAGGACAGAGCACAAATGAAAGTCTAACGAATCAAATAGCGACACGTCAACTTCATTGACCGTCTTCCTCGACACCCACGTGTGCATTACTATCAAGACTAGATCGGCTTAGTCGGGTATTTAAAAAAAAAATTAATTCAATTCTAAAATTCTATTTTTCAAATCTTAAATTAAAAAATTTAAGGTAACTTTTCCAACAATTTTTTTAATAATTATAATTATACATAGTTAATTCATTAAAAGTTAATTATTAATTATTAGTATTTTTCAACTGTCACTTTAAATTTTTAATTATATCAATTGACATATTAAAATATTATTTTTTTTCAATTTATATCTTAATCTTTTAATTTTATCAATTAACATCTCAAAATTAACAAATTATCAATCAATATGTCATCGTGAAATTTAAGTTAGTTAACTATCTTTCTATAATTTAATTTCAAATTTATTCGAGTTGTTATATATTATCGATTAGGATGATCAAAAACAAAAATTGAACAAAAAATTAAAATTAACGTAAAATTATGAATAATAACTAAAATTTAAAGTTAGGGTCTCGGCCGATAAACTTCGAAGTTTAAGTTGTCAATTAAAAATATACTAATATAATTAAAAATTTAAAATGTCTTTTGAAAAATGTTCATACTTAAAATGTTAATTGATATAATTAAAATTTTAAACTGTCTCTTGATTACAAAATGTCCATTGATAATTACTCTTTTAGTAAATAATATGTTTAAATAATGTAATAATAGAATTAACAGTCTTACTGCTTTTACTAGGGTCAAGTTCAAAAAAGCGCATGAACACTATATTTTCTGCTTTCGACTAAATTCCACAAGAATCTGTTACTGAGCTGAGCTGAGCTGAGCACATGTTATTTTTTGTGGGCATCTCGTGAGTTAACAAATTTTACTCTTTGGGAAATTAGAGATCGTCGTAAAATTGTGTTCGAGTGAATGCAGAAAATCACTATCAATTGGGGATTTCTTTCTCTTAAGTTCATTGTGGATCATGGCTACTTAATACCCGAAAAATTATGAAAGTAACACAAGATAAATTGTTTTGCGACACATGATTTATATCATGATGACATCATTAATGATGTGACAAACTTTGGTGCCATTTGGAGCAACTAGTCCTAGGCATTTCGATGGTGGTCCATTTCATTTTAGATGTAACGTCTTTGACAAATTCCAATTGGACTATGTCTAGTCATCGTGGGGGTGCCCCTATTGCATATTTTATTCTCTCCCAATTTTATTGAATATTATTTCGAGAATTTATTTTTTTCCATAAATTTTAGGAGTGGACTTAACTCGGTTCGGTTCGGTTCGAACTGAACTGGTCTGTTGTTGATTGGTTCCTAAATTAAGAAATGATCGGGTTCAGTGCCATGGAGCAACCCAACTTATATCGATCATAACCTAATTGGTTTGATTAGGGTCGATTTCAATTACAACCCATTAAAATGAAAAAACTAGGCCCCTAAAAACTTGGATATTGTTCGAAATCTGATTTTTTTGGTTCTTTTTCGGTCAATTTTTTTTTTCATACAAAAACCTCGAGTGCTTTCATTATTAGGGGTGAGCAAAACCGGATCAAAAACGATAACCGGACCGGAACAGTCAATTTTATTCCGGTCTTGATTCTAATTTTCCCATGATTTATGGTTCGATGCTAGTTTTTAAGACTAAAAAATTGTCGAACCGGAATCAGGATCGTGGGCCAGAAAAATTCTAAAATCGAGTAAAACCCGATTCAAACCCTAATAAAGTCCAATTAAATCATAAAATTGGTTATCAAATCATCCAATTACTTAAAATCTAAATATATATTTTTATTATTTTATTTTATTTTTTAAATATAAAATAAAATTAGGTTAAAACTAGAACAAAATAGAGTGTTATTCCAAAAATCTAAAACTTTAAATTTTAATTTTAATTTTATTTAGAGATAAAACTGACTCTGTATTAATTATGGATTAATTTTTCTGAGTAATTCAAGAAATTATAAATAATTATATTACTAAATATAGCATCAAATCATCAATAATATAAATACAGTTCAGAAAAGTGTACGAATGGCCATATTATAAAATACAGAAAAATGAGAGCAATAACGGTCTCTGATACATGGCCTCAAAACTCGGAAGGAAAAAGACAGCCTTTAATGGCGGAATTCAACTGAAATCCCAAAACAACAAGACAGCTGAGAGTAGCACATAAATACCCATATGAAATCCTCCGCCCATCCCGGCGCTCCGACCGCCTTCGCTGGCGGGGGGAGAAGAAAAAGGAGAGCCGGAAATAGGAGAAGGAGACGTGGCCGGAGAAGGAGCGGAGGATGGCGATCCCTCGCCGGAAAGCTTCAAAACTCCGGTGGATTTAAGGTTATCGGGATTGAAAGCGTGGGGCAAAAGCCTCCCATTTGTCGAGTTCAGCCCTGGCCCCACTTGCCAGACGTGGTTCACCGTCTCCGCCATCTCCGGAACTTTCATCGTCGCGAAGATCGTGTACTTTCCGGCGGAATGTTTAGCGCTTAGGTTCCAAACGTCGAACGAGAGCCTCGCCGGAGCTAGTGAACTGTATGAGCTTATATTGAACGTGCGAACGATAACGGAGCCGTTAGATTTGGAGGCGATCAACGCTTGTGATCCAGCCATTCCGGTGCCCGTTGGATTTATAGCCCAGGCAACTCAGCCGTCGGATTCCGACGGCAGAGCTACGAAGGCGATTGAAAGCGAAGAATTTGACTCGTCGTAGCTCCAATGGAGGTTAGCGTTCAAATAATGAAGATCTTCACAGTGGGAGTAGAGCTTGCCGGAGAATTTCTCCGATGAGCAGTTTGCGGCAATGGCCGACGACGGCGACGTATAAAATAAGATTAAGGCTAAAAGAAAAGCTGAAGTATGGGAAAAAGACGCCATTAGAGAGAAGTTTTGCAAAGAGAAGAAAGTGAGTGTGAGGAAGACGAAGTTAAACCTAAGCTTTTATGCTGACATTGTAAACCTTTGACCAATAGGAAGCTTCCACGTGTAGACCTTTGAATATTGTTGTTATTTTTACTTCTTTTGTTGACTTTAATTTTAAAAAATATGATTTAAATAAAATATTAAAAAAATTCTTGTCAATTTTTCTAAGTATTTCTTGCATTTCACTTTATATTTATGTTGTATCCAAAAAATACGAAATCTCTTGCTCTCAGGACTTCTACACCCCGACCTGACAGTTTGTGAGAGAGTTAAATCACGGTGACTCAGCGGCCCAAAGATAGAAGGTCTTTACATGATATCCCAATGAGCTACTCTAATATTAGGGGTAACAACTCTCACACTAGGACAGCGCATGCGTCGAACTTAGGCATTTGTATTCAATCTACTATCTCTGAACCAACTGAGTTATGTCCGTACAGACACTTTATATTTATGTTTATTTCTATTCTTAGCTTAAAACGCCAAAAAATTAATATTTGTAATTTATTAGCTTAATTATATAAATTAGTAAATAAACATTAAACTTGTAATATTAAAGAAAATGGATTTTTAATCTTTAAGAATAGAAAATTAGGAGACCCTTAAAAGATATTAATTTATTCTTAGTTTTTGTGTCACGTTTTATGAAACAATATAATTGAAACATGGGGATGATAATTGATAATGATAGATATTAGAAGGGGGGACATCATGGTTCATGTTCTGACAAATGATTCCATTTATTTGTATCCCAATAATCAAGAACCGTTGATTTAGCCATAAAGTACGATCAATGGATATGAGTTCAAGTAATTATTCTAATTTTAAACATTTTGAGTGATTAATTTATAAATAATTTTGGATTACGTTAAATCTATGAGATTAGAACAGTTAATGAAAAAAAACCAATTTTTATAGACTTGGGCTGTTAACAAATTCATCGTTAAATTATATTGAATTTGAGTATAGTTTTAACCGGGTCGGAGACGAGTTCAGGTTGGGTTTTAACCAACTTTAGGTCAAAATTTTGACCATTATTTTTTTATTTTCATTAAGAGTGTGCACAGGTTGGACCAGACCAGTTTTATTTCAAAATAGAACTGGAATCAGAATTTACGATTCTGAATTTTTAGAACCGGTATCGGTTCTTTTTAAGTTTTAACCCGGTTTTTTTTTATATTTAAAAAAATTAAAATATAATAATAAAATATATATTTTATTATATTTTGATCGAGTTTTAAATAATTGAGCAGATTTATAACCAATTTTAATATTTATATCAGATGACTCACGGTCTCGATTCTAGTTTTACTATTTTTTGCTCTTAAGAACTCGCACTGGCCCATCAATCACGGTTTTTTAAAAACTAGAACCAAGATCGATTAAAATCGGCAGTTCTAGTTTAGTTTGCGGTTCTGGTTTAGTTTTGCCCACTCCTAATTTTCATGGTCCGGCCACAATTTTCCCCTAACCTCGAGCCTGACCTGACCAGTTTTTGCTCACCTCTAATGTGCGAGCCTTGTTTTGAGGAGCAATATCTCGCTATTTGACTTTCGCCCAAGGATCATAGGCGCACTCTTTACCTCACCTTTTGCTCTACTTTCCCCATCGATGATCGATACTCTTAAGACAGATATCATGTTAAAACACGTTTTTAGATGGACCAATATACCCGTGAATTTCATGGGATAAACAATGTTATAAGATTCAAATTGATATCGCGTGGATTGGTTTCGTATGTTAAAAATATAGTTTAGAATCTACTTCTATGTTCTAATTGTCGTACAAATTGCTAAATAAAAAGCCCTAGAATATCATCACATAATACAAAACCCCCATAAAATACATGCTTGTTGTCCATTAGCGATGTAAAACTCCACATTTTAAACCCTAAAATTTATGGGCTAGAAGAAGAAGATGACCTTCAAATCTAGGCTTTGAAAATTAGGTCTCCTTCTTTAATTTAAAAAGGGTTTCTATACATATTAAAACCTTAAAAGATATAATTAACGTAAAACACATGCTAGCGTGTATTTATAGAAAGATTACATTCTCATTCCACCTTCTTAAAATACATGATAATGCATATAATAATAATTGATACAATAAATATAATAAATATTTATTTATATTTGACACTATGGTTCGTAGCCACGTGCTCTAATCTTCTGAGCTACATATTCTACCCTATTTTTACTGAATCTATTCACTGGAATACCCTATTCTAAAAAAAGAATTTTTCATCTCCCCAGCCATTTAGGATTGAGAATATGTGAACGTGTCTCTCTGTCTCTATATAAGAATGATATGTTTGAATGTGTGTAGTGAGAGAGACAGAGTTTCATAATTGAAATTTTGAATATGAATAAGATGACCTTTTCCTTTTTTTCATATAGAGAAGTAAAAATGAATTAGAGGTGCATAGTAATTAAAATTACACTTAATTGAACTAAACATTAATTGACACGTCATAATATATTAAAAAAATAAATATTTTATTATTTTTTCTCTTTAAATGAGTATCACTTTTTGTAGACCATATCCAACAAGTAGGCACCATTTCAAAATGGAAATCACATTTGACTTTCATACCATCAACTCATGTTTCCTTTCCATCACTAGCATACATAGTGGACATAGAACAATATCATGTACTTATTGGGGAAAATGTTTGTAAATAATATAAACCTTCTTTTTAGGTCAAAAGAAGAACAACCCATCAAAGCCCTAAGAAAGAAAATCAAAATGTGATCACAAAGGTGTATTCTTTTTTTAATTCATCAGCACGATGATCATGCAGTGAGTTTAATGCGTTTGAGCAAGAGAAAAGCTAGCACTAAGGAACATTGACGAAAAGATACATACAGATTTAGTAAATGACAAATTACCAACTATTTTTAAGATCTAAGTTTATGAATAAATAATAATTTAATTATTTATATGCATTCTTTTAATAAAAAATGCAAAATCTATAAACTTTGGAGAAATATTATTGACCGATATGCCTATAGCCTTTCTCTTGGCCCTTGGTGTTCCATTTCGAACAAATCTTCGAGATTATGTTATTAGTCGATTCATAGACGTATTGTTTCAAATAATATTTACATTATGTCATAGTTTCTTGTTTTTTCTCTACATTAATTCATTTTATTTCGAAGAACAAGTGGGTGCATATTTCATTGTTAATGATCAAATTAAAAGAAATAAATAAATTAAACATTATGTAACCAATAATCAACTAAAATTCTGAAATTTATTTTGTATATCTTCACTTTAATTTTCTAGTTAAAAATTTCACTGACTCATTTGTAAAATTGTTCGACGAATAATAAATAAAAATGCTAAAAAAAACGGAATCGAACTCAAGTTTGGATAGGTGCAAAGAACTTGTTACAAAAGTCAAAATCTCTCGCCCCCAGGGCCCCCACACCCCGGCCAGACAGTTTGTGAGTGGGTAAGTAACGGTGATTCAGCAGCCCAGAGATGAGATACATTTTCCTAATGCCCCAAGGAGCTACCCCAACATTGGGAGTAACAACTCCCACACTAAGGCAGCGCATGATTCAAACCCCGTCACTTGTTACCAGATCTACCATCTCTCGACCACTGAGATGAACCTGCACGGGCTTGGTGCAAAGAACTTAACCATTACATGTGGTTCTTCGCATTGGAGTCGACATAAGTTTTTTTTTTTTTTTTTTTTAACTTTTGTTGAATTTACCAAACTCCAAGTTTTTATAAATGATTTGAATTCTTGATAAAGATAAAATAAATTTAGATAGAGATCTAATTTGATCGATATGAAATGGAGTAAAGAATAAGTCTAGTATTTTAGAGACAAGTTTTAATATGATGCCTAGTTCTGAAAAAACACGATAATAACCGAACCATAAATAAATAAAAACTCGACTAAAACTAAATCAGAAGCCGCTAAATCTCACCTTATATATCCATTTTCAAAGGGAAAATTTGGTCTCTCATTACTTCAATATTCTCGAAGTCTGCAGCTCATGCGGATTTCACCTTACCAGACGACGATGCCGATGCCAGATGGGAAAGAATCTGGTGCCCCACGAAAATCAACAAGATTCCAAACACGCCCAGTATTCTTATCGTCGTAAACAAATCCAACTGCCCAAAACAAAGAAAAAATAAGCATGATTGAATAGTTTACAATGAATTCATCTAAACAATTTTTGAAAGAATAATGTTAAAATCACTTTCTTATCATACTTTTTTCTTTTATATGCTCACGTGTCGAATGATAATTGGTTCATTGAAAATATATATAATGTATCAAAATATAAATAATTATATATTGCACTAATCATGAATTGATATGTCAGTATGTACAATAAAAATGTATAGTAAAAAGATAAACGTAGAATTATCTTTTTCAGAAATATAGGCTAGGGAGCTAAAGAAAAACAAACCTTTAACCAGAAGAACACGTAAAGCAAAAGAACCGCTCCGATGCCACACTGAAAAAGAAACGCGAAAGTGGCCGGGGATGCCAAAGTTGGGAAGTTCTTCAAGTTCACTCCCAAGCACATAAGCTAAGAGAGAAAAAGAGATAAGAGCACATATAATCAACTACCCGATAAATGATAAACAATAAACGAATCTAAAAATATATTTAGGATCACGATGGACAAAGAATGTCAGAGAAACTAAATCGACTCACCCCAACCAAAAACCCGACGAATGGCAAAAGAGTCAGACCCAAGAAAACAAGAGAGAGCTCCTTGGGTGGGCGTTTGTCAGGAGTCCTAAATATGTGAGATATCTCGTCCTTGGGCCCATATCGTGAATAAGGATCGACGAGCTGCGGGGGAGGGCGAGGGGCCTTCTCCGGTGCCTCTGGCAGATCTAGGTCGATGTAACCGATGCTACGTAAGAAAGAATTCTCCTGGAGAAAAAAAGGCAAAAACTTTGGTTAGAGTTTTAAAATAAGCTAAAGAAAGAACAGTGCTTTGCAATAAATAAAATTAAGGTCACCATGACAGAATCGCCAACTGTTAATTGAATGCTGTATCGACCTGAAAGATAAAAAAATTTCTCCACCAGTCCGAGAAAATCCTGCAAAGAAGGAAAATTTTGAATATAAAGTTGCTATACATTTTGATTAGCTAAAACTATTAGTTTCATATTCCGTAAAATATAAGAACTATCATTTTTTTCTTTGAATAATATTAAGCTTACCTTCTAAGCAGACGTTCTAACGCGTTGAACTGTTAAAATACATTTAATGTATTACAATTAAAATAATTATTTATAATATTTTCTTATACCAATCACAACTAGACAAGCTCAACGAGTCAGAAGATATGTTAAGAAGATAAATCTAACATTATCTTTATCTTTTTCCACGAGCATCTTTTATTGTTCAAAGTTGTAATCATAAAACTTAGACCTAAATCCACTTATGCTTACATCTAACCCATAATAAATGTATACCATTGATATCGTTCAAGTCTTGCACAATATAATGTTGTTTAATGTTTCTAAATTGAGTAAACAATATGAACATAAGAGAACTAAGACTTTACTAGGAATATCTCGAACTCTTTGCCAGAACTGCTGAATAGGAAGACGTGTTCGGTGCCACTCTCGTGACTTAATTTGAGAAATGCCTGAAGAACACAAATCAACATTTAGTATATGAAAAGAACATTCAAAATACAGATGTGTATAGAAACCTGATGGGGCCTAAAAATATGTCCATGAGGAGTAGAAAGCTCAAAAGATAGCCTCATCTTTTGTAGGTGGTTTGCTGAAAGTGACACAACACTCTCCCCTATAAGTTCTAGCCTAAACAAGAACATTGAAGGAAATAAAGCCATTAATTTAAAATAAAAAAAATAAAAGTATAGGTTTTTAATATAAAGTAATGTTAGATTGACCTTGTTATTGTATTTGCTGACTTGTCGAGCTGTGATTTGTACAATAAATATTATAAATAATTATTTTAATAGTAATACATTAAATACACTTTAGCTAGATCAATCTCAACTCGACATGTCAACAAGTACAATAAAAAAATAAACCTAAGATTAGCCTTTCAATTTGACATGTGACTTGTTAATAAAAGCAATGATCATTCAATAGCCATAGCCATCCCCTAAATAATTCACAGACAACAAATATGAAACCAAAACATACTTCTTCTGAATTTCAATATGCCCAAGATCACTATCAAGTATTGCAGTTTCTGCATTGTCAATTTCAATAGCTCCTGTAACAATAATTGGTTCTTGGCGTAGGCCTCCCGTTGTATAAATAGCTTTTTTTGAAGAATCATGGAGAATGCTCTAGAAAAAATAAGATGTCACATTATGAACTGAAAAGTTAAGGTAAACAAGACAGAAATCAATAAATACATACCTCAAAAGTAAACACGTAATGTCCAACATCAAAATTTTCACTCAAAGCTTCGAAAATATGATCCCCACTTCCAGAATCAAATTTCAGTTCCTTAATAATAAAGCCATGACAGTTTTAAAACAATTTAGGAACAAATAAAAGTTGAAAAAAAAAAAAAAGGAAAGTTGTGGTGGGTCCCATACTTGGTTTTCAATGATGGGAGCACCTTTTGAGCCAGATGTGATAGCACGAACTAATTTGACAGACAGAGAGGGTGGTTCTGAACCAAGAACAGTACTCACTCTAACCTGATCAAGTTTAAGTAGAAGAATTCAAAACTTGGCAGAGGAACGAACTTTCATCAAAGGGTTTGTTAAAAAAAAAAAAGGAAAACTTCGTCGAAAATAGATAGTTGACAGGCTCACTGCTTGCTGCCCCGAGAAATTAGTTACCTTAAGCTGATCTTTCTTAGTCAAAGACAAAACCGAAGCTGGAAGGTACAAAATCAATGGGATGGTGAACCTGTGGCGGTTATGGAATCATGATAAGGAAAATGTTAAGTAGCAAACGGGATAGAAATAAAAGAGAAAATACATCATAGTTCGACTAGAATGTTGTTCCGGTAACTACGAAGGAGAGCTCAGAAATGACACACTCTCTAAGAGAGAGATTCATATTTATATTCAATATGCAAAGATAAGAAATACAACCCTAATGAACTCTATTCATAGGAAAACAAACATAAAATTAATTACTAAATTAGCCGTCTAATATTCATAGGAAAACTAAACTCTAATATAGTGGCAACAGAAAAATAACTGATTCAAAAGTCATTATCGCTAGAAGCTGAAAAGAATACAACCCTATAAAGAAGTATCATCATATTAGACTGCAAATAAACTACTGACCAAAGGAACCACTACATACAAGGGTTAGAATAATAAAAAAAATGAAAATAATCAGAAATATAACGCTGTCAGATAAAAAGCTTGCCTGTTATTTTCAAAGAAAGTTAAAGAGTCTAACTGGTTAAAGAAGTCCTTGGTATCACCAGGAATTCCGATGCTCAGAAAAAAATTAGCCAGACCTATAATTCGGTCCCCTGGAAGCTGAAAATTCAAAAATAAATTATTACGAGACAAAGTAACATTCTAGACTCTGTATCATTCAGTAGGGTAATCCATACATTTAAGCTTCCCAAATTTGCAGCGGAAACGGCTGCCAATCCTCGAACAACTGAAGAAGTAGTCGTCAAAGGACCTTGATCTTTATTTGGATCGACAACCTTATCGTCAAAGTATAAGGCTCCATCATCTGTAGGTTAAAGAAAATGGTCAAACAAGTTAACTGACCGTTGCAAATTGGTGGAGTTGTAAATCAGATATCAAAACAAGTATATGGGAAAACACGGGCAAATCAAACCCTATAACTTGTTTTTCTCCATTGTGTACATCAATCAACTGATTGTGCAAATTGGCGCAGGTGTAAATCAGACAGGATATAAAAAACAAATATTTGGGAAAACACATTGTGCTAATCAAAATCAACAATGATTTTTTCCATCGTGCCTACTGCATATCAATCTAATACCACCACATAAAGGACTTTTTTTTATTTGTTGCACATGTATTTGTAACCCGATAAAAAATACTACATTATCAAGGACTGATAATAGTATAAATTAACCACAATTCAGCATAATGCCCTTTTTTTCAAAGAGATGTTCAGCTTCTTTATCTCTAATTAAAATAAAATTGTTTGACCGTTGGACTGCATATGTCAACCTACAATAATTCATGATAACATCTTTTTTGCAATATTGAACCGGAAGTGCCACCTATTCTTTTCTCTCTCACAAAAAAAAAAGATTATTCAGTTTATTGCCTGGAATTACTTTAAAATTATAATCCACATTCTTCCAGCACATAACCTGCTTAAAAGTAGTTTCAAATTTACTTTGGCACACATGCTGGTTCAGAAAGCAGAAAATCAGCAATAAATATCAGTCGGAGTCACAGCTGACATATAGCTAGAATCTGTACATGAGAACATGTTCTTGATGGCAAAATGAACAGGTATCCACAAACACTTGATGGATTCCAATCAGTCAAGTACAAACAGATGAAAGGAACAAATGATGTATATAAATAAAGAAAACTGGAATAGACCAAATATATACACATAAGGAAGTACCAAGGAACAGATCCCCTCCCCCATAAAAGAAAACAAAATAAGGAAAAGAAAAAGACTTGTAGAAAACACAAAGTTAACATAATAATAATAATAATAATCATTTTAACAAGTATTAAATGAAAAAATCTATACCCACCATATTTCTCAATGCTGTCAAAAAGTTTCAATATGTCATTTTTCAGAGTCCCAATCTGGCAAAATAAGCAAAGACACAACTAATGTCAGATGAGTGTTTGTGTCGACACAAAAAACTAACATTAACAAGAAGACACATTTAACCCAAAAAATATATGAATTCATTTAGTTTGTAAGCACACATATACCGACATCTCAATTTCATTACAGTAGGTAATAATGCCATGTTACTCAAATATGTGCAAGTAATATAAAATACTAGGACCACGACTCTTCATAGGTAAATAATCCTAGCTCAGTTGGTCTATAATGATGGTAATTGGTGACAAATATTAATATTTTATTAAAATCAACTTATATGAATTCTCATCGCTATATGCATTAAAACTTCTTCAAAACAATTATTAGAAACCTTTATTACCAAATTTTGATCAATATCAGTAGATGACAATGACAAAACTCCTGCCAGAGCTTCAAGTGCTAATCCTGCAAGACCATCATGTTGTCAAAGTCTGATTAGAACAATTTGTGCATTGGAATAGAATTTATGCTGCATACATTCCCCCAGAAAATGTTCAAAGAAATCTTTCTATTATATATATAGTCACTGAGCACCGCTTCAGAGTCAACTTAATAGGCTTATTCTTATTTTGTAAGAAAATGATTCATATTAAAAAATGTTACTACAAACTACTAGTCCAATTTCCCAATAATAAACCAAACCTCAAGCGATGAAAATTATTGGTGCATATGAGTTTCGATATATCAATGATAAGTAAATCGATCATACTTTAAATTTTCCAATAACAAAAACACAAACATAACCACTCATCTTAAGGAAGATGCATAAGGAAACTTATACTTTAGGAAACTAATAAATGCAGAAATTAATTCTTAAGGAAGCTACAATTTAAAAAAATTACTTCCTAATTCACTATAAATAAAATCTACCTTAATTAGAAAAAAATAAATAAATGCTAATTCTTAACAAATTCATATATTAACTTGCATAAAAATGATTTGAATGTATTATTACCTGCAGCATATGTACTAGACTCGGGATTACTCGAGCTAAAGTACCATCTTCCATCACTGTGGCTCAAAGCCTTCAAATAAAGTGAAAAATCATTTTAGAAGTTTACCCAGAGAACTTTTTTCACCTGAGATATGACTATGAAGTCTCATATGTCAAAATAAAGCTCCAAATATCAAGAACACTCAACTCCCCACTCGTTTCTAAAACTAGATGTTAATGTTTATTGAATGAAAAAAATTCAAATTTTATCATCATGTTCCGAGTCCAAGCACCTCATCCACTGACCTTAATAGACTGGAATATAGCATCTGCATCATTAAGAAGTATATCAACCTCAGAGCTTTGATCCTGCACGAAATCAAAAGGAAAATGTTAGAAGAAGAAAGTGAATGTGAAGCAGTTGGAAAAGGCATGAAATACATTTTTTTGTAATGTGAGTGTTCCAAAATAATTACGAGGAAATTATAGAAAACCATAGAAGAAGTGATAAAAACAAATAATCCTGTAAATGCGTCATAGTAAAATTTAAACTCTCTTCACGTTTCCTTTTATCTGTATGATACACACTTGAAGAAAATCACCAATCATAAGTGACTTCCTGATAAATGAATGAAAATTAGAAATTGTTACCAACTACAGACCACTTGACAGAGAATATCAATATTAGTCTTATATTTGAAAACTGCCCATTTATGAAGGACTTGCCTTGACAAGTTTCATACTTCCAATTGCATAGTAATACTCGTGCAAAGATTTTGCATCAACAAGAGCAGCTTTGACTCTTGAAATTAAACCCTTCATTAGGGAGAAAAGTTGTATCAATCACGAGATAATAAAGGAAAATAAAGCAAAATTCATCAGAGCTGAGAACATCAGAATACCTCATAAACCTCCTTACTGATGCCACATTTGATTATGCTGTTAGTTCTTAAAGCATAAAACAAATCCTTGATAACTGCAGATGAGACAAGAACTTCTGACACAGACTTGCAAGGGGCAATATTTACATCAGTTCCTTTATCAATTCCCAGAATTTCAAACGATCTGAATGCCTCATATGTCTCCTCTAAACTGATTACATGGAGACAAAAAAAGAAAGGACAAAGATAATATTTAATACTTTTCAGCTGCAAGATAATTAAAACCAGCAACTCTATGGCTAAACACAATAAGAATTACATATTAAAAAACAGAAAACTTTGCAGACGATTGAGTTAGAAGTTGGAATAAGTCTTGACCAAAATCCACATTTTTCCATCAGTAACAAAACGCAAATTCATAATTCAAGTATTGTGTGATTAATTGAAAAACAACAATGGACCACAACCGATAGCTACTATGCTCAGTGAATACAATCCTACCAACATTTTTCAGCATTGGAAATAAAAATGATGCCAGTGACCCGACAACCAATAGTTACGGCCAGTGGTTGAAATCGGATTATAAACAGTGACAAATTATAACAAAAATAAGCAGTGAAATAACACACAAAATGTAAAAGAAATCAAAGGGACGGATCCAACTACAACTCATTAGGGGTTTAAAAAGGGTTTTTAATGACCTTCCATAAGATCCATCGGTACTGACGAAAAGCTCCAAAGCCGCCGATCGATGAGAATCTGAGATAGGGTGAAACCCCCTTCCGGCTTCGCAGATCGAGACAGCCAAAAGCGCGAGTACAATCCGAAGTCTAATTAGGCTCTTGGCCATTGCTGCAATAACACATTGAGCAGAAATATTAAACACGAATCCATTAACATATTCATAATTCATACGATTTTCGGATCGAGAAGGAAATCTTACGGAAGCCCATTGACGAGAGGAGTTTCAGTGCTTATGCAAATTGATGACTTTTATGGTAGACTGCAGCTCTAGTTCCTTCTTTATAGGCGAACCAGCCTCATTGTCTCATGGAATTGGACCAAGGGTGTTCCGTAGGGTGGAGATCGGTTCGGTTCGTATCGAAAACCGAATCGAACCTTATTATTCAGTGCGGTGCGGTTTGAATGTGAGAAAAAATTGAAACACACCAAACCAACTAAAACCTAATATATTCGGTTCGGTTTTAATTTTAAAAAACCTACTAAACCGAACTAAACCAAATAAAATATTAAAATAATAAAAATTAAAGATTATTTAATTTGTCAGGTAGAAAAATAAACCTTCAAAATTAGGATACAATTTTAATTGTTTAAAGTTTTGATTATTCATATAATATTAGTTATTTCGAAATTAATTATTCACATTTAAGGATGGTAATCGTTTAAAAAAAATAAAAGTTAAAGTACAAAATTTTAAAAATAAAAATAGTCAAATGTTCGAAAATTTTATATAATTAGAAAAAAAAAATATAACCACATGAAAGACTATATTTAATATTATTTATTTACTTATTGTTTCAGTCATTTAATTCATGACTAACTCTTTTATTTAATATATTTAGATAATATGATAAATTAGCTAACATTGTTATAATTTTTCCAATAAAATGATTTTAGATTATTAAATTATCACAACAAAATCTATTTTAATTATGTTTTACCCTAATAATTATAAAAGATTAAACTCATTAGCAGCCCTATCAACATGTTAATTATGACTAGAAGTGGGCATCATCTGTATGTGCAGGCCTAATTTTAGGGTTAATCGAAATCAGAACCAGAACCGTCAAAATACGGGTCGGTCCTGGTTTGTTTGAGTTCGATTCTATATTAAAAAATAAAATATATATTTCAATATATTTGGATTAGAAAAATACGGGTCGGTCCTGGTTTGTTTGTTTGAGCTAGTTTTTCGATTTCACGATTTATAAAAATCAAGACCGGTAATCAATTCAAAATTGACAATTCCAATTTGAATGATGATCTCAGCCGAGTTTTGCCCAAATCTACTAACGACCAACTATGAATTAGTTGCTTGTGTTCATGAATGGAATTCATAAGTACCATAAATCTCAGCTGAATTGGCCTTAGTATGGTAACTTATAAAATAATACATGATTAAAATAAAATTATATATAGTTAAATTAAAATAGTTCATGTCCTATATAATAAAATAGTTTAACTTTGAGCAAAGACATAGCATATATCTCAAATTTTCACTTGAGAAGTTATTTTATTAATTTTCATCAAGTGTTATTACATATCTTCTATATTTGATATATCTGATTTATTGGTCAAAATTGTCTCAAAAGATTGATTCAAATAGAGTTAATCTATAGTTATTCTATTATCCTACTCTCTTGTCATATCTACTATCTTAATATAATTAGATTAATTCATATAATAAATGATTATTTATAATTTTCTTTATTAAATAAATTTGCATTGATCCAATAGAATTCCTTTAGATAAATATCAAATGAGAAACTCTAGATTTACTTGTTCAAATATTTTTCAACACTACGAGAATGATATATCCAATATATCTCTGGTTGATGTCCTTATTTCACTAATAATTCATCACCAATTACATAAATTAAGAACATATTAAGTCTGTCTATAAATGATTATTATCATGTAACGAACTAATGATACTCATTTTGCAAAACTAAATTATAAAAATATAGAATTAGTGATCTAAAATTGGGTTAGTGGGGAATTAGAAAGCTTAATTAAGGAACTAATCCGAAATTAATAAATAGAAAGACAAAGAACTTATAATTGCAGGAAATTAGCAAGTTGGGTAGGATTGACAATGCCGGGTAAATGGGTCCCACTATCACCCATCAACAAATCACATACTTCCACGTATCTAACCTTTTTCATCTTTGGTTCGGCTTCCTCTTCCTCACCCTTCTTTGCACTCCCGGAGCCCCCGGTTCGGGTCGGGTTGGGCCAGGGCTTCCCGAACAGAGTGCCGTTGGAGAGAAACTCTTGAGCCCAATACCCAGCCAAGAGCAGGTTCGACGGAGGAGCCGCCGCGTCGGAGGTGGTATCCGGCGCCGGAACTTTAGCCGGCGCCGGTGGTTGGTCGGCTTCTCGCTCTTTGCGCTTGTTCATCACTCTCCGCGGTGGTAAACGCATCGTTTTGGTACTCATGGCTTCTTCTTAGCATGACGTCAGCACAAATCAGTGCCTTCCGGATAAAATTAAAAATAAATAAAACTAAAATAAATAAATCCCGAGAGCCCCACCCCCGGCCCGTCGTTGATTCAACCGGAAATAGCAAGGGAGGAGTTGACGGCGGAGACCGGCGGAAGACGTTATTAGAGAGAGAAATAGAATGAGAGGCAGCGGGATCTGGCGTGAGGAGGCTTTATTTATAAAGAGTAAACTTAATAAATACCCCTCGTAATTCTGAAAATAACAAAAAGACCTGATTTATTTTAAAAGACAAAATCGCCCTCCAAGTCCCTCTCTTTTTCCTCCAATTTCAGCATTAACTAAAACTACCACGCAATTAACCATAAGAATTGCTATTAATGGGGCAATTTTCTTTGTGCAATAAATAAAATAATTCAATTATACATAAGACCATGTTAGGATATTTACAAAAGTCAATTGATGTCGTTAATGCACCCATTTTAGACATTAATCTATTTTTTCGATATAACTAATAGTAATAGATCAACGGTTAGCGATGACCCTTAGAATTAAGTATGAGCATCATTCGACTCGTGTCAGTTTTGGAGCCAACTCGAACCGAATCGATGAGTTTCATTATGAAGAAAGAACAAAAAATAGACTAAGATCAAACTTTAATTGCCATAATGAGATTTTCAAACATGATTGTTTGGTTCCGGTTGGTAGTCCTAGTTCTATTTTTTTAACCTACATTATTTTGTGTTTAATGTATGAAAAATTACCTTTGATTAGATTTTTTATTTGTTTAAACCTTACTACCTAATTACAATTATTTAAATAATAAATATTAATTTAGACCTTAAACTTTATGATCATCTGCGGTAGACACCCTCGAAACAATAATTTAGCTTATTGATTTGGCTAACCAGAAAGAAAATAAGAAAATGTCTACTTATTCTTGGTAAATCAATGTATATATTTATAAAAAAAATCCTTAAAATTATTATGCTTTCCATAAAGAACAAAAATCGAAACCCCTAATCACTTCCTAATCTTCCAAAATTCAACAAATTTCTTAATTATGATAAATAATGAAAAGGGTCAGTACGACGTCGCATTGGTGAATCTCAAAATGCAACCTTGTTGGCTTAATTGAATAATTCTCAAAGGGGTAAAAACGTCATAAATGAATAGAGGTACTACTATAGTAAGTTTGCCAGAGTACTAGTTTTCAAAAACAAAAACTCATTTACTTGCATTGCATTTTCAGCTTCTCAGTCGATCTCGAGGAGCGTGGCGATAGAGACTGCTGGTAAGAAGATTTCATCCCATTGATTCGATTGCTTCGTATGAGTTTTGGTCAGAATGTTCTAGATGCTCAGCTCTCTGAATCGATTTCTCTCCGATCTTCTGGCCGTAATTATTGGATCTTGCCATCCTGAAGCGTGATTTGTCCTGCTTCTTCTAATCTCTCGGATATTTGTATCGAACAGCTCTGGTAATTTTGTACTGAATAATTCTTTTGTTTTTTGTGGAAATTTGTGATTAGTGATATGAGGATGCTCTAAAATCCCTTAATTTTTGGAAGAGAAATTTTCATGGTGAAGTGGTAAATGCAGGTGTTGGATTTTTTCTTGCTGGAATTAAGCTGTTAGAGTCTGACACTTTGTTGGTAATTCTCTTGATCTAATGTATTTAAGTCCTGTGACATCGTTATGGCACCAAAGGTGTTTGAAAGAATGCTCCTAATAGATTTTACTACTTGGAATACATTATCACATTGATGAAATTCTTTTCTTTTTTGTTGAAATTTGTGATTGGCTCGCAATAAGATGCTCTTAAATATAGGTGAAGTGGTAAATATAGGTGTTGGATTTTTCTTACTGGAATTAAGAGTCTGACACTATGTTGGTAATTCTCTTGATCCAATGTGTTTTAAGTCTTGGGACATTGTTATGGCCACAATGGTGTTTGAACGAATGCTTCTAGAGATTTTACTTCTTGGAATACATTGTCAAATTGATGAATCTATGCAATGAAAATGCCTAATTTTGAAAATTGTTCGGGTCTGGTCTTGTAAATCAAAGAATCCAGATTGACTACTTGTAAATAATGCTGTTTCTGTTTGTCCAGTTTTTCTCTAAAATAAGACTCAAACTGTAATGATTTCGAAACAAGGATGGAGAATTTTGCGGTAGGAGTATATTCTTTTTCTTACTCTTCCCCATGTAAGTAAGAAGATTGTAATTCTTCTCCATCAACGAGTGAAATTTAGAATTATACAAGAAGTTCCAATCGTTAAAATATTCTTCGATCTTTGAAGGTAAGCTCAGATTCATCTCATTCTCTTTCTCAAAAATTTTCTAGGTGATTTTCCAGAGCATTGAGCATATCTTGCTACACGAAATTGCTCGTAATTTCCAAAGTGATTTCTTTTTATCTCAGGAGTTGATCGGAGCATGAGAAACTGGTAATCTTAATCCTGAGTCCTCATAATATGCTGTATTTTTGGATTTTAACTATGAAAATAATGTGCGCATCTTGTCATTTCTACATCAGAAAAGCATAGTACTTGAAGTCACTGCCCGATTCATGGCCGTCAAACTTCTTGGTGTGCATCAAAATGTTTCGATTTTCCGAAACTTCATGCCCGTCCAGATCACCATTTTCAAACTCCGCCAACTCCACGAAGGTCCAGACACGGTCGAAGAACTTTTGGATCGACATGTGGTCAAGAAAGAGAAACCTCTCGACGATGATGAAAATGAGTTGATAAATCGAAGGAGACTCACCAGCACTCGACGAGAAGCCCTGAGTCTTTACCGAGACGTGCTGAGGGCCACAAGGTTCTTCATGTGGGCGAATAATCAGGGTACTTTGTGGAGGGACATTCTTAGGCAGAATGCTCGAAAGGAGTTTGAGGATGCTCGGTTTGAAACGGACCCGGAAGTGGTGACTCGATTACTAATCGGAGGGCGCGATGCTGTGCAATCGGCTCTCGACAAGCTGGCTGAAAAGCAGAGGCAACAGATTGAGAAGGAGCGAGGCAATAGAGATTTCCGGTAAGAAGATACATCCCATTTGATGATTTTATTTTTTAGAATTTTGTAGGATTGATAAATTTACCCACAATAATGTAATTTAGAAATAGAGACCGTTTGAAACACGTTTGTTATTAGGTGCAATAGACAAGAGGTCGGTTTCTGTAACATAAGAACAATCGACTCAAATTTCGGGTCAATTTTAGTTTGGGATCACGTTTTGTTTTCGAAATTGAAAAATCGATCCGAATGGTCTGTTCGACTCGACTCGAGTTTTCCTTTTGTTTGCATCATAATTTTGGTCGGATTAACATTAAGTTTCAAATTGCATAATGTAGATTCTCATACTATTTCAAATTAAATATATATATATCGGGTTGATGTCCTTATTATTAGTGAAATAAGGACGTCAACCCGAGGTATAATGGATATATCATTCTCGTAATGTAGAGAAATATTTGAATTGAGTAAATCTAGAGTTACTCACTTGTTATTCATCATTTCTCCGGTCGTGTCGTCGCGTTAGATCTATTCAAATACATTTAATGAATAAAAATATAAATAATTATTTATCATTTGAATCGATATAATTACGTTACGGTATGAGACATGACAAGAAAATAATTTTACATTAATTTTGTTTAAATCAATCTTTTAAGACGATAATTTTGACCAATCATATATGTAATAACACACATTAAATGAAAATTAATAAAAAATAAATTTTGAGGTGAAATTTTGAGATATTCTATCTCTTTGCTCAAATTGAGCTATTTTATTATACAGGGCATGGACTATTTTAATTTAACTATTTATAATTTTATTTTAATCATGTGTTACCGATCCTAAAACCATGAAATCGAGAATCATATATAAACTCAAAAACTGGTTCTTAATTCGGTCTAATTACTTAAAATTCTACTCAAATATAATAAAAAAATATATTTTATTTTTTTAATATGGAACTGACCGAAACAAACCGAAATCAGTCTGTATTTTGACCGTACCAATTCAACCTAAAATCGGCCTTGCCCGGACTGTGCCCACCTCTAGTAGTAAGTTTAACATGCTGTTAGTCCGCACAGAATAACCCAGTTGGCACAGAGATGGTAGATTGTGTATAAGAGCTTAAGTTCGACGTCTGCGTTGTCCTAGTGTGAGAGTTATTACCCTCAATATTGGGGTAGCTCCTTGAGATATCAAGTAAAGACCTTATATCAGAATGTGTGTGTCCTGGGAACGAGAGATTTCGCTTCAAGGATACAAGTTTAACATGTTGATAGGGCTGCTGACTAGGCCGCTAATGAGTTTGTTCCAATCACACGTCCTATTTATTCGTGGGAATTCCCGAGTCTTGAAGTAGTGTGCTATGTAATGGTAAATGCATGACTAAGTAACATTCTCCCCTTGATGACATGGAACTCGTGCTCAAGGTGGACAAAACCAAATCAGGATTGTAGTCTGAACCGGAGCTACCAGTTTTGCATCTGTTACGAGTCTCAATTTTAAAAAACCATGATATCGGATCCAAATCGTGGGTCAAAAATCGGTTTCAAACCCGATTCAATAATTTAAAACACAATTCAAATATAATAAAAATATATTTTATGTTTACTAATATGGAACGACAAATTGTAATCGACCCGTATTTTACGGTTCAATTCTGATTCATCTGAAAATCGGTCTGAACTGTACCTACCCCTACCCACGTGATACATATGTAGACGTACTAGAGTTCTTTTAAATAATTTAACCCTGATAATAATTATTATTGACTGGATTCTCAATATATATTATTATTTGCTAAATTAGTAAATTTTAGTAGAAATCGCAAATATAAATAGTTAAGGGGTGAATTTGTAAATAAAGTAAAACTTCAACGCCCGATTGGGTTCTCTTTCTGACCCTAAAGTTTTTACCTCCGCCAAAATTCTCTCCCTGAGATTATCGTCTTTCATTTCAGAGATTCTCCGACAGCTCGTTTCGAAGGCTCTGTCGCCTCTGGATATTGGTTTAGAATCATGGTGAGAGGGATGCTCAGAAAACTTGTTTCTAGTTCTCTTTCTGTCGCTGGGAAATGGCAGCAGTAGCAGCTCCGTCGCCTACATATTCACGAGTATCAGGTCAGTACGCGATTCTATTTTCTCTTACGATCGGTCTGAAATATTGTTTCCTTCTCTCTTCTGCAATTGTGGTCTCTGATAAAGAACAGTTAGATATGTATTTGCTGAATCGCATGAAAAAGGGGATCATAGCCTTAATGACGTAAGACATTTCTTCTGCTTTGAATATGAACCCCAAAGTTCCAACGAGGCGGAGAAGAACGTGAACTATAAACCAATTCGATAATAAAAAAGACAATAAGATTTTCATAAATCTATTAAATAATGGTGAACTCCCAATTAACAAGAATACAAAAAATCATAAAATAGTTTTCACACACCTTCGATATCCAGAAATAAAATCCAACTGAAGTTTTTCATTTTTCCAGTTGACCAAATTTGGTTTTTCTAGTTTCTTGCCTTGATCACATAACTTGTTTCTTTCTGGAGTTTGCCTTTGGGCGACTGTGTTATTTGTGTTCATATCTTCGTCCTCACGCTTGATTATGAGGCTAATTGATTGCGACGATGTAATTTATCCTCCATTCATTATTTAAAGCTGAGTGCTTAGTGCCTTCACAACAACGTGATTTTCAAGCTGATTTTCAAGTCTGAGCTTTTGATCACTGTTATTTGCCACTAGATTCATGTTTTTCAACATTGAAAAGACGAAAATTTGAGCTTTTTCTAAGGACCTTAAATGTTTGATGATATTCTCCAATTAATTTTAATACATTGCAACTTCTTTCATGCTGGATTGGTTCGGATGCTGAGCTCCAAAGAATTTTTTGGTGCATCTGTTTTGTAGGTGTTGCTTTATGGCATGGTTCTTGATTATTTCTTCTCTCATTGTAATCTGGGTGGGATCTTGGTGCAAGATTCTTCATAAAGCATACTCTCCATCCACAACTTTATTCTCGAACAACAGTTCTAGTGAGTCTTTCTTGCTCGTTTCATCTCATGGTGTTTACCACCCACTTATGCATGACATAATCCTACTTTACATGTCAAACTTAGATGGGAATCCTCAGAAGAAAAACATCTTGCTGTTAGTTGCTCACCCGGACGACGAGTCTATGTATGTTTCGTTCAAAAATTCTTCTTTATCTTCTGCAAAGGAATGATTGTTGTCTTGTTTCTCAATGCAATATTCTTCTAAACACAGTGTTCTATAGACAGTGATCTTCACTGCATTGTGATAATAAATCTGCAAATTCGGACTACATATGATTACGTAAAAATCACTGACTGATTGGAAGGATTCCAATAAATTACTAACAGTAATTACCAATAACACACGCATTAGTACTAGGTATTTTTTCCTTGATCAATCTTTTTTTTTTCTTTGCGAGCCTGAGTGTTTATTCTAGATATAAGACTTGCGTTATTTCTTTATTAAGTTGGAGGGTTCCATATATCTTTTATGGTAGCAAGGCATGGTGCATGTATTATTATGTAGTGGCGCCTATTACATTTTCAGTGTTACCTCGATAAATGTCTATCTAGAATTAAGATTTTTCTTTTCTTGCATAGTGGTACAGCTCTTTTGTAGTTTGCTAGTTTTCTTTCTACTATGGTGTTTTTTTTATTATATTGCTGTGTTTTCTCTCTAACCTGTTCTATATTTCTTCAGGTTTTTTTCACCAACTATAAACCACATAACTTCCCTGGGGCACAATCTTCACATTTTATGTGCTTCAATTGGTAATCACTTTTTCTATGTTTTACCTGAATCTTGTGTTGAATGGTTGCATCACTCGTTTCAGTTTTAGGCTTAGAGCAATCGATCTAACTAGTGTGGAAGCCTTAAAATAAAAGGAATATTAAACTCTATAAATATTATAATAAAATGGCAAGCTGAGTAGTCTGAATTGAGTCACAAATGGTTCCAGATTTTCGGGCTATGGAATTCTAATAGATTGTTTTTTGTAACTTAAGGATTTATGTGAAATTGATGGATGAGAAAATTATTTTTAAAAATTCAATGTCGAAATAGCAAACTTGATACTGCAACTGACTAAACTTGCTTGTTTTCATAAGCAAAAGGTAGATTTCCTTTCCCATGTAATGATTTGTGCCTCCCTTGTTGTGGATAAAGAATAGAAGTAAATAGTTGTGGAACATCCAGTAGTTTTTTTTTTTCTATTAGATTCTCTATCTCTCTCTCTTCAATTTATATGATCTTGTACTTTTTGTTGATGTGTAACGTACAAATGTTGTTTTTATAAATTGTCAAGGTGATGCTGACGGGAAAGGAATGATCAGAAAAGCAGAACTATATCGTGCTTGTGCAATTCTTCAGGTTATTTTACATACGAACTATACTTGGGAGTCTCTACGTGGATGGCTGCTAATTGCTTATCATCTCTTATTGTTCTACTTAGTAATTTTTCTATGATTTCTTGATCATTTTTCATATTTTCTTATATATTTGGATAGTTTCAAATGAACCATGTTTTAAATGCTTATTTAATATAATCTTGATAGCAATTATGACTTTATAACACTTGGAAAGTATCAGTAGATTCCCCATGAACGAGTGACGATCGTGGATCATCCAGATTTACAGGTTCAATCATATATTTTTTAGATGAATCATTTAGTTTGAATGTCATTTAAGTCACCATCTTGAAGTCATTTGAAACTTTTTCATCATTAGGATGGTTTTGGAAAAGTTTGGAATCTTACTTTGCTGGCAGAGATCATTAAAGTCGAAATAGCTAATCATAACATTGATATGGTACGGTCTCCGTGGCTACTTTTATTTTTCATTGTTCTTCTAACTTATATTATTTGTAATCCAAAAGTCTAACCTCTTTGTTTGCTTTTGTAGATTATTACTTTTGATAATTATGGTGTCTCTGGTCATTGTAATCATCGTGATGTACACTACGGAATTCGGTAATATAACTTTATTGTCATTACTACATTTACTTAATTTATTTATGAACTTGAAAAATACATAAATTAAATCAAATTAAATTTTGAAAATAAGACTAGTTTGCATTTCCTCGACCAGGAGCTAATTCGCAGAATGATTTGTTCAAGAGTTTAGTTACAATAGTAATTATGATGAAATATGTTCAAGATTTTTTAATTTATATATTCCAAAATCTTTTTTGAAAATTTATTTTCTTTCCGAGCTAAATTAAATTTGAACCAGAAGACTTAATTTTATGTTTGGTCATTCTTTGTTGGCTCGTAAATGTGTTGCTTTCCTAGAAAGTACCGAGCTATGTGCTAGTCATGACTCATATTTTTCAAATTTTTTTGGCCAATAGCAAGGTGCTAGAGGATAAATTCCGAGAAAATATCCAAGCCTGGGAACTCGTATGTTTTCTTTCATTTTTTTCACGATCCTTGTTCTGTCGACTCTGTTGGATTATTTATATATTTGAAAAATTTATGAATTCATATATTGTTCATGAACTCTATCTTGTTATGTAATTGAAAATCTACGAGCAAGAACTTATAAGCATGAAGGTAATGTACACTCTTACATATGATTAGCCATTTACTTTTGTTATGAATTGTCCTCAGGTTAGTACTAACATAATACGAAAGTACAGTGGAGCAATCGATATCTGGTTATCGATTTTATGGGCAAAGCAATACCCATATGGGGAAGTGCATTGTGTGCTGAATAGTCATCCTCAGAAAAGCTTTCTTGCAATGGCTCAACACTCTAGCCAATGGCTATGGTATGCATGCCTTTCCTTTTTTCTAGAACGAAAAAGATTGTTTGAGGATTATTGTACTAGGATGTCTAACCACGTTACATTCTCAGCTCGAATTGCATAAAAACCTGCAATACTTGTATAGAAACTTCTCAACTTTGATGAATAACAATTTACACAATGAACTTTTTAGGTTATTACAACAAAAATTTTGGCTTGTACTTTAAAAGTCATCAATTAATACATTAAACTTTAGCATAATTGGAATAGCCACTTGATCATAATATTTTTCATTAATTTTAGCAATGTTCATTTATTTAATTAATACATTTCATTGACAAATAATAATAAAAAGTTGAAAACTTTAGAAATTTGTGAAAATTATTATTTTTTATAAAGTTTAATGAGTCGAATAAAAATATAAATTTATTATTATATTGTTTTTTATCCCTTGTCAAGTTGTTTAAATTAACTATATTGACAAAAATAATTAACTAAATGTGACTGACATCTTAAGTAAAAAAAAACGTAACGTAAAGACAATGTGTCTGTTACAATTATGCTAAAGTTTAAAGTATTTTTTAGCATATCTGGTGTAACTACTTCGTAATTCATGATATAAATTATTTTTTTACCTTATTTTTTATAATTTCCATCAATGTAGTTTCTTAAGATTAACTACACATGTTCTCGTTGTGACACGAGTTTTTGTTATCAGGTTTCGCAAGCTCTTTGTTGCTTTTTCCAGTTATAACTATGTGAACACTCTTAAGAAGATCCAATAACGGAGTTCCGAGCTATATCGCCGTAAAATTCATCAGGTACAATTATATTTCATCTTCTTGGTTTATCGGTTGATTTCATGGAGAGTCTTATGTACTTTTCTTTGCAATTAAGTCAAAATTTTCATTTCCTGGTGGGGCTGCTGCTTCAATCTGTAATCTGAGTACAAGTGTAGGAAAGCTGCCAAGATAGACGAGGTAAGTATACTGAGTGGAAAACAAGAGATTATCGAAATTTTGGTCGCAATTTGATTTTAGGAACTCATTTTTTGTGAAATAAATTCTTAAATTACCCCGATGACATACTAATTATGAGTGAAATTAGTTCAGAAATTAATTCTTAGCTAAATCTTTCTTTTTTTATTTTTATTTTTGTTAAAATCAAGAGCCGGTGTTCAGGAATAGCTTGTCATCTCCGTTTAAAATTGAGGCACGAGCGCACAAAAGAGTAAGAGAAATGTCTCGACAGCAACCTCTGGGTTTCAACAAGACATTATAAACGAAGTGCTACCTTGGTTTGGAATTGAACTCGAACCCGAATGGTTCAAATTTTTAAAAATTTATAAAAAAAACCTATTAATATATATTTGGGTCCTTCTTTTTAATTAACATGATTTCTTACTAAGAAATTGTGACTAAACCGTGAATTTCGATATTCGAAGAAATTAGAATCGAAACTGGTTTGCAATGATAGCCAAAACTGCCCTGTAGGATTTGGTCCAAACTGCACGCACAATTGAATTAATATATTATAATAAAAATAATTATTTATAATATTTATTCTATTAATTATAAGTTGACACGTGACAATGTAAGCTGAAAAGATATGTTGAAATAATGTAAACTTAGAATTACCCCCAATCCGACACAAGACTTACTATGTTTCTCAGGCCGAAAATTGTAATGAAGTAATATTATTGACAATAAATTTGCAAGAGCGTATTTCACCCGTATATAAATACGTATTTGGGCCTGGGCCGAGACCATTACCCAAAACGTATTTAACCCTTATATAAGTACGTATTTGGGCCTAGACCTGGGCCCAGACCATACCCGAAAGGATGGACTCCATAACATTGCAGTCCAATAGAGAGTGCGGGCCGTAGAAGGCCCAATTGAGAAAACCCTAGGGTCGAAATCGTGTGGTATATAATTCCATATTCCTCCCTTAGAGATGACTCGCAACTGCAGCAGCCGGGTTTAGAGAGAGGGAGCTATGGTTTCGCTTAAGCTTCAGAAGAGGCTCGCCTCTAGCGTTCTCAAGTGCGGCAAGGGGAAAGTATGGCTGGACCCTAACGAAGTCAATGACATATCCATGGCCAATTCTCGTACTCTCATTTTCTTTCTCTCTCAGTTATTGTTTCTACTTGGTTTGCTTGTTTTTTGCTCGTCTCTTGATATTTGTTTTTCTCGATTTCATCCGATTGATCATGTATTTGTTGTGCTCTGTTGCGTTAGTAGAAAAAAATGTCTGGATTACCATCAAGCTTTGCTCGTGGGATTGTTAAATTCTTAGCTAGAAACCTCTTTATAATATCCTGAGATGAAGATTTCATTTCGTTTATGGCGGAGGACTCAGTCATTTTAATGAATTGACCAACCATTAGCCTTTAGGTGTTGATTATTAAGATTGAATACTCATTTTCTAACATCTTTTCTTTTATTTTTTTTTCGCAAATGATAGGTAAATCTTTCTTTTTCTGTAGTCAACGCCTTCCTAATTACTAATGTTAATGATGTGAAATTGTTTGACACGTTATTTAGCCCATAGGCAAAAGAAAAGCTAAAATTTTAAACTACGTTGCCAGATTCTAGGTTCTACCTGACCCAATTTTTTTGGGAAAGAAAGAGCATTGAAATCTTCTTGGCTATCCAGTGAATTCTTTTTATCATTGCTATTACCTTAGTTCTTGCAAATTTCTTTTTATTTGTTGAAATGAAAAATTGTTATGCAATAAGGGGTTGTTTAATTCTCTTTTCTGGTTTTGCAAACGCAGGTCAAAACATTAGAAAATTGGTCAAGGATGGCTTTATCATCAGGAAGCCAACCAAGATTCATTCGCGTTCACGTGCACGTCGAATGAAAGAAGCCAAGATGAAGGGACGCCACTCTGGATATGGTAATTTGCTGTTGCAATTATCCTAAAATCAATTATGCAGTTTCACAATAATTGTAATTTGATTAATGTCGTATTTTGCTTTGATATTTGAAGAATAGTGTCAGATTCTGTTGAGTTGCAAACTTAACATTTAAAGCATACATTTACATAGGCTGAGAATCATAGATGCAAGCTGCACTTGAAAGATTAGCTTTTTAGAATTTTCAAAATTGCCATCTATACTTTATTAGTTACAACAATTGCAAGATTACATTAAATGGTATCAGGTAAGCGAAAGGGTACAAGAGAGGCAAGGTTGCCAACCAAGATCCTTTGGATGAGAAGAATGAGGGTTCTCCGGAGGCTTCTTCGCAAGTATAGGGAGGCAAAGAAAATTGACAAACACATGTACCATGACATGTACATGAAGGTGAAGGGTAATGTATTTAAGAACAAACGTGTTTTGATGGAAAGCATACACAAGTCAAAGGCTGAGAAGGCGAGAGAGAAGACCTTGGCCGATCAGTTTGAGGCAAAGAGGGCTAAGAACAAGGCCAGCAGGGAAAGGAAGTCTGCTAGAAGGGAGGAACGACTTGCACAGGTACACATTTTCTTGCTATTGGAGTACATTTCTGTTAGGAACAAAATTAATATTATATTTTAAGGGTATTTTAAGAAATATTCATGGATAGTTGTAGGTAGTTTCTATTAGAAGAAAGGTCTAATTTCTGCTACATATATCGAGTACCTATGTTTTGGGAGTTTGTTAAGCAAATTCCTAACATTTTCTTTTCTATGATTAATGAAAAATTCAATTTCAAACCTTTTTTCACATTCTTAGGGACCTGGCGAGAAGCCTTTGTCTGCTGCTCCTGCATCCCAACCTGTTGCTTCTTCTCAACCTGCCCTGTAAGTATCTGTCATACTCGTTATTTTAAAAAGAAAATGCTAAATTTGTATTTTAATTTTACTCCCTGAAGGAATAAATCACACTAAATACCTTAAGTGCAAACTTATCATTTCATTGCATGTGTTTAAAGTAATTGTTAAATAATGCGTTCAGGGTATCAAAGAAATCCAAGAAGTGACTGATGACTAGGAAGACTGCCGATCGAGTTAGTGTTTCAAGTCTTACTAGTCACTTTGCTAGGATAGTTCTGAAGAGTACGTTTGCTTGTTTTCTTGTTTGGACGTCGTTATATCATCAAGTCGTACATGGAAGGAGTTTGAAAACTCTGGTAAGCTGTGTTATTTACAGTTAATTTCTTTCTACTGATGGGTATTACCCTCAATGGAAAACGTTTTGTTTTATTTCTATTTTGGGCTTGTGACCTTTTATTCTAGCAGCATTTTACTGATGGTATTTCTTTTTTTGGATTCAATATTTCAAAGAAAAGAAAAAGGATCTGTTTTTAGGGTTAGGCTATGATTGTTTTTTTTATAAGATTTTGGGTAGGGTTTAATCGGTTTTTCGGATGGTAGAACTGGTTTTATTTTGGGTACGGGTTGGTTTTATTTAGTAGGTGATTGCAAAATTCTTGAAAGGAAAATAAAGAAAAATATTTGATTATTAACATATAATTGTTATGATATTATTTAATAATTATATGTAATAAAATTTTAAATTGAATTTAATTTTGTATTGTATTTTAATATTTAAAATATTTTAAAATTTAAATTAAATTATATTTTAATATTTATAATATAACTAAATCTATTTCTCGCTAAAAATTTAAGGGCAAAATGCTCTTAATGACCTGTACTCTAGGGTAAATTACAGATATTAGAACGAACTAAAAAACGTTCAATCCAATACCTTGAACTATGAGGAAAATACGATTTTTATCTTTCGTCAATTATTCCGGTTAATTTTAACCTGAATCGACCACGTGCAAAGCACGTTTAACGTGAAAATACCTTGAACTATGCAATAACAAACGTGCTTATGCTTTAACAATAACAAACGTGAAACGTGAAAATACCTTGAACTATGCAATAACAAACGTGCTTATGCTTTAACAATAACAAACGTGCTTTGCACGTGGTCGATTCAGGTTAAAATTAACCGGAATAATTGACGGAAGATAAAAATCGTATTTTCCTCATAGTTCAAGGTATTGGATTGAACGTTTTTTAGTTCGTTCTAATATTTGTAATTTACCCAAGAGTACAGGCCATTAAAAGCATTTTTCCCAAAATTTAAAATATAGATTTAATCAATTTATTTTAATATTTAAAATAGTTATAAAATTTACTTTACATGTAAGTTTAAATTTTAATTTTGTAACATTATTTAAACATTTAAAATTGGTTACAAAAATCAGAACAGTATTTAAATATTTAATAATTCACGTAATTAAATTAAATAAATATTTTTTAAAATTATTTTCAGAAACAACTTTATAGGTTTTTTATGATACAGATATTCATTATTTATGAATTTATTTGATTAAATATGTAAAATAAGAAGAAGTCGTTCTTTGCTGTCTTAGTTGATAAATCTGGTGCAATATGCTGTTTCTTCTGTGAAAAACTTACTCACCCCCAAGATTTTCTCTAGCTTTCAGCCAAAATCAAAACGATTACAGACAAATAAAACAGTTTTTATCTTGGTTTTGCATGAAAAAATTAATTATTATTTTGCTAATTATATAAAATTTAGCTTGATTTCCAGAGATGAATCAGATCGAGGACGGCGGAAATTAAATCATCGATCGAAAATAGAGACGGTCAGAGTGAAGAGGGATCAAATGAAGCTTCATATTTTGAACTTTTTTTCAGTTAATGTTTGATATTTTTAGCTTCAATTCACAACACTTCCTTGCAAATGATGAACGTTGTTGTCTGTTTTTTCAACATGTTTGTTTAATGTCAGACTTCTGTTAATTAATCAAATTCAGGATCATGTTATATATTTACAGACTTCTGTTTGAAAACTCATGTGTTTTTTTCTTTAATCACGGTTTTGAAAAAGTTAGAATCGATTTTACATCGATCAATGCCTTGCCGGCAGTGAAAAACAGAGTTTACAGCAGGTCGCCCACCGATTTAATCGGATAATTATTATCAAAGTAAATAAGTAAATAATAATTTTACTTATTTTTTCAATACTTTTGATTAAATGTAACAGAAAATCAATCAAACTTTTTCTTGAAGATAAATGACTAATCCATGTATCCAATATCACCGCCCTAAATCGGTATAAAAACGATGAACTACAGGTGATATTCTAAAATCATTGCAGCCTAAAACGCCCGGCATTATCCAAAATTCCGGCAAGTTGTTGTCCAGCAGCTATCAAAGTATCAAAACTCTTGCAAAAAGCAAATCGGATATACCTATTCCGGTGTCCGTGTCTCACTGGAAAAGATTTGTCCGGGAATTCAAGCGCGTGGAAAAATCCACGGCCGGGCACCGCCACCACCCTTGCATGTTTTATTAGTTCCTTCACATATTCCACCTGAAAATAAACAAAAATTAGACGAAATTACCTTCGAATTTGATCGAAAAACTTAACGGGCACCTACATCCGAAAGGACGGAGCTTTCTGGTAGCTCTGCAAATAAAAAGATGGAGCCTTGAGGCTTAAACTCAATTTTGAAACCGAAGTTGAGAAGCGACTTAACAATGTAGTCCCGTTTTGATTCGTAATCCTGCATAATTCAAAAATATTACTACTGATTTGTAGTTTTGTGGATCAATCGAGTTATCGATATTAGATTAATAATTTAGGAGTGAGCAAAACCGAAATTGGTTTTGATCTGGCTGTGATCCCAATTCATAAAAATCGTGAAACTAAACCAGATAGTAGGTCAAAAGAACTCTGAAATCAGATAAAACCCGACCTAAAACTAAATAAATCTCAATATAAACTCAAAAACAGATTTTGAACTCGATCAAAATACTCAAAACTTAATCAAGGACAATAAAAAATATTTTGATTTTTTTAAATATTAGAACCTGACCATGACAAATCGAAACCTCATTGTATTTCATGGTTCTGGTTCCAACTTATCCCAAAACAAGATCGGACCGTGGCCCCCCTAATATTAGCTTTGCATTTCTGGGTCTTACTCTTTTCAATGACTGAAAGTATTCTGGGGGACTTCTCAGAGCAGCCATGGCAGCTTCTTGGAAAGGTGCTGGAGCAGAATCAGTAATTTTGACGTGAATATTTCGGATCGCAGCAGCAAAACACGATGGAGCAATCGCCCACCCGACTCTCCAGCCTGTTATGTAGATCATAGACCAGCAATAAACCGACCAGATCATATTTACAACACAATTCGAATCATTTTCATAAAACCAACCTGTAACGCTAAAAGTTTTGGACAAGGAAGATGTAATTATGGTCCGTTCTTGCATCCCCGGAAACGAAGCAAGGGATACATGTTTTTCATCGTCGAATACGATATGCTCATATACCTGCCCGGAAAATTAAAAAAATTGAATAACTTTAATCGTTCTTGTTAGCCAAAAAACTGAAATAAATCATACCTCATCTGTTATAGCAAGGCAATCATTTGTTCGACATGCTCCAGCAATGATCTCGAGTTCATCTCTCGAGAAAACTTTTCCAGTCGGATTGTGCGGACTATTAAAGATCAAATTTTCAAAGCATAACATTTGTTGGTAGCAGGAAAGAAAATTCTGGGCTGATTGTGATTTCGCATAAAAGCTCGAATTTTCACCTATTAAGCACGACGGCTTTCGTCCGTTCGGTGAATGCTTTTTGAAATTTTTCTCGATCCAAGTTCCAACGAGGAGGATCAAGTTCGACGTAGACCTAAAGTCGTAAATTTTGTTAACAAATAGAAGCAACATTAAGAATCAACAATCTCATATAAGGGAAGCTTACTGGAATTCCTCCTGCCATTAAAATACATCCCTCGTATGTTTCATAGCATGGATCAAAAAGTATAACTTCATCACCAGGATCTATTACTGTTAAAACCAAAACCAAAACCAAAACCAACATCCATGAATGCAAATCGATCGTCAAAGTAAAAATTCTAATCGTTTAAGGCCGTGCAATTTCAAGAACGGGCGTAAAACATGTTAAAATAATATTTAAATAATTAAATTATCAATCACCTACAAGTTTGAGCTTTTATGATAATTGCTGAATTTATCATGGTATCAGAATTAATTGTTCAGAAGTTTGATTATCAACAAAGAAAAACAATCTCATAAAAAAGAAACATAAATGTAAAAACAAAAAAATATTACGGATGGAAAATGTTAAGATAATATATAAATGATTAAATTATCAATACTAGCTCGAGTTTTTCAGACAACTGATAATTTGTCAAAAAACACCTGCAAAAACAGCTACGGCAAATGATTCGGTCTGGCCGCAACATATAGCGATATCAGCCATTGGATCGACGTTTAAACCATGCATTTTCTTTGTCATTTCTGCTAATTCGTCGCATAGCTCTTGAACATGGCTTAATTGCAAGAATTAAGCTTAAAATCAATGGAAGATACAACAAATTACAGTCAAAATCTTTACATTCTCCGACCATCTTTCAGAGAAATCCTCCCAGTTCATACAAAATACTCCATTTCTAGTCTAATCTGGATTCTAGATAGCAAAGTTACCAATCAAGAACAAACCCATTACGTGTTCATAACATTATGCAGTTAGTTTTTTTTATCATCTCCTTGTACACAGAACCGATTATTAGGTCAAAAAGAAGAGTAAACTACTAATGGGTCTCAATAATATACGTTTCAGAGTTGAAGAACAGGGATTGCGAGAGAAAAAGAAAGAAGAGAAGTTGAGGAAGCAAACCGGTACTGATTGAAGTCGGCGTTAATGGCGGAAACGGCAGCGTTTTTCAGATGGGTAGGGGCTGGGAAATCTGGAAATCCTTCGGCAAGATTGATTGCGTTGCACCTCTGAGCAAGATGAGAGAGTTCTTGGATTGGAGACGAAGATGATTTTTTAGCAACAGCTGAAAGCTTTTCCTCCATTAATGGCGACAGTGAAGACCTTATCTCTCCCACCCAGAATCAGCGAAGTCTTTCATTTCGTTTGGTTGAATTCTTCAAGTCGAGTCTTTGCATAATTCTTATCAAGTTAACACCTTTCGGATTTCAGGTTTTCCAGTTCGACGACAAAAGTTCTTTATTTGTGAAAATGGCTTCAAAGTTTTAATGCGACGTCGTTTCTTGTCGTTGACGAGTCACTTACAAACGGTACCGTTTTGATAAATACGGGATAAATGTGGTCTGATCCACTCCGATTTTTAAAAAAGTAGATCCGGATTGACCCAGAACCGGACCGAAAATTCTGTCCGGTTTTGAGTTTTCTAATAAAATAATTTCAAATTAATTAAATTTAATGATATCTAACGTAATTTAAAATATACAAAATATATAATAATTAATATAAAAAAATCTTTATTTGTAATACAAAATTAAACAATTTATTATAATTACCAATTTATCTAAATTATCTGTAGTCAATTATAACTAAAAATGAATATGGTTCGGTCCAGTCATATTTGGTCCTAATTTTCAGGACTCTCCAACGTACATAATAAATATTGTCCAGAATCGAACCAAAAAGCTATGTTACTAGTCATTATATCGATCGATTTGTCCACCTCAGGGGGTTGTGAGAATTGTAGAAAGTAGAGACGCGAAAGAGGATCGAAAGCTAGTGTCGAGGGTAACTTGGCACGGGCTGAGAAAATATTCAATTTGAGTTGGTTTTTGAATTGGATTTGGTTCGGATCTATTATCAGACTAGCTTCACTTTTCATTTAATTTTGCAGAAACCGAACCAACCCAATTTGGTAAAGAAATAATTTAACTTTAGTTGGATTGAGTAGAACCACCGAATTCGAACATAACAAAAAGAAACCCAAAATTTTGGACAAGATTCGATACAAATCGCAAATTTGAAAAAACTGAACCATCCCATAGGGTCTTTTCCAAAAAAAAAAAAAACTAACTTGACCTACTGACCTAGGCATGAATCATGATAGCTAGGGCTGGGCAACTCGAACCGGACCTTAAGATCTGACCCGAAACCATAAAGTTCGGGCCGGGTACAAGTAAGGTAACGAGTAAAAATATAGTTTTTGGTTCGGGTAAATGGGTAGGGAGTCCGGGTGTACATTGTAAAAATACATGATACCTGTGTTTAATACATGTTGCTCAGCTCAGCCCTCCAAGAATCAATTTTACTATTTTTTCAATGATATTCTGTTTTTTATCAAAATTCAAAAATACCCGGATCTTACCCGGAATAGCCGAATCCAGGTAAGCAACATTTTGGAAAGATTTAAATTTTGGGTAGACCCAAAAATATCCGGATCCTACCCGGAATACCTGGATCCGGGTATTTTTCCATTTTTTCGGATATGTCCGGGTTTCGGGTACTGCTTCATACCCGATACCCGAACGGACCAAATATTTTTTTTAAAATATCTGACCCATTAACCGTTTGCCCACCACCCCTAATGATAGCTTCGCCTTGCCCGATATCTTGATATTAGATTATTTTTATTTGAATTTATATTATTAATTTTGCTTTTTAGGTTTTAAAATTCGAAAATCAAACTAAAGAAAGAATTTAATAACAAAAACCGACTCAGACTTGGTTTTTTATAAATAATTGATTTAGTTTTTTAAATTGCATCAGATCAGTTTTTAAGTTAAAAAAATCTATGTGAACTCGACTCAAAATTTTAGGTCAGATTCGGATCAGATTGAATATACGAAAGTTCAAATTCAATTTTACAAGAATCGACTCATCGGATCAGATAGGTTATCCGATAAAATTTAAAATTTATGAATAAATAATTAAATTTTAATTATTTTAGATCGACAATATGTGAGTTTGAATTTTACACAACTAAAAATAAACCAAATTTAGATCGAATAGTTTGAATCTAATTTTATAAATTTAAACGCATTAGTTTAGATATATTTTCTATTAAAATTTAACCATAACTCACGGGTAAGACCCTAAATACGCATGTGCAGTGCGTGAGAGCTGGAGCGGGGACCCATTCGTCATTATAGAGAATGATGAAGGACAGCTGGTCTTTTCTCCCGCAAGTGCCCTGCCGCGCGTATATATAATATAATAATGCATTCATTAAGACGTGATTAGGGCATGTTAATGGGGAAATTTGCGGTTAATTTGTGTGGTTTGGGCGGTGGAAAAGGAAGAAGAGGCCTTCCTTCGGAAGCCGGAGTCACTCTTGCCCTCTCTGCTTCCTTCCTTCTACCTGTAGAAGCCGGAGTTTGGGGCGCGTGGCTGATTGCCTTGGCATCTGGCTTTTCTTCTTCAACGGACGCCTCTACTTCTGCTGACTGAGGTAGCTTTGTTTTCACGGCATTCTTGTTTGCTTTGATTGACTGCGGCGGAGAGGAAAAGATCGATTCGGTTTTTGTTTTTCTGGTGTTTTTTTTGTTCGCAGATGGAGAGTTGTAGCGGACATTGAAGTAACGTATCTGTGTTTTAGATCGTGTATGGTGTGTGTAGTTGAAGAGATTTTTCCATTTCGAGCTTAGGAAGAGGAGGCAAGGGATTAGAGAGTTAAAATGCTCTGGATTACTAGGTTTTCTGGCTTTTTCTCCGCTGCGATGGTGATGATTGTTCTCTCCCCTTCCTTGCAATCTTTTCCTCCTGCCGAAGCAATCAGGTCGTCTCATCTTGACTCCTATCTCAGATTATCTGGAGAGATGGATCCCTCCGATGCGATGAGTCTGTTCTCGTTCGGAAGAGCTTCCGTATTTCGTAATGCCGATGAATGTGGCTTCAGTGAGTTTAATGCTTTGGGGAAATCTGGAGTCTGCGATCCAACTTTGGTTCATGTTGCGATTACGCTAGACGTTGAGTATCTTCGCGGTTCAATCGCTGCAGTCCATTCAATATTGAAGCATTCTCTCTGTCCAGAACGTGTATTCTTTCACTTTCTGGTTTCTGAAACTAATCTCGAAACACTAGTCCGATCGACCTTTCCTCAGTTAAAGTTCAAGGTCTACTATTTCGATCCAGACGTTGTAAGCGATCTAATCTCGACCTCCGTGAGACAAGCGCTTGAGCAGCCACTCAATTATGCTCGCAATTATTTGGCCGATCTTCTTGAGCCGTGTGTGCGGAGAGTTATATACCTAGACTCTGATCTAGTTTTAGTGGATGACATATGGAAGCTATGGAATACAACTCTGGGTACTCGAACCATCGGAGCTCCGGAATATTGCCACGCAAACTTCACCAGGTATTTCACCGCCAATTTTTGGTCCGACGAACGATTGTCAAGCATCTTCGCCGGCCGGAAACACTGCTATTTTAACACAGGCGTGATGGTCATAGATCTGGTTAAGTGGAGACGAGCTGGATTCACGAAGCGCATTGAGAGGTGGATGGAAATACAAAAGAGCCGTCGGATCTATGAGCTCGGCTCACTCCCTCCGTTTCTCTTGGTTTTCTCAGGGCACGTGGCGCCGATAGAGCATCGATGGAACCAACACGGTTTGGGAGGTGATAATGTGAACGGTAGCTGTCGTGATCTCCACCCAGGTCCGGTTAGTCTTTTACATTGGTCCGGGAGTGGGAAGCCTTGGCTAAGGTTAGACTCTAAGCGACCATGCCCTCTAGACTCCTTATGGTCACCATACGACTTGTACGGACATTCTCACTGAACCATAGATGTGTTCACGCCGGTAAATTCCCTCAGGCCTGCTTTCCGGTTAAAATTGATCCATCAGTTTCTATTTTTTTTTGTTTCTCCTCCATTATTTTGCTTCCTATTCTTTTCTTCCCCACCTTTAACTGATTCCTAATTTTTCATAGTTTCCCTTTTTTTTAAATATCCGCACATCTTCCAGGGGATTTGTATTGTTTAGTTTATTATTTCTGGTTGGAAATAAAAGAAAAGAAGATATTCAATTTCATCACTGTAAAGACTCCATGTTTGTGTCACAATCCCGTGTGATACTTGGGATTTGTATTGTAGATTCGGTTCTTTTTTTAGGTTTCCCAATCCTGTGTGATGAATGAATCAAAGCTTATCCCTCAACAGTGGCCGACATCACATGGGCTGCCATTGAAGTGACCTTATATAAGAATTATTGAAAAGGACCAAATTGCATTTTTGTATCACATTTAATCTCTTGCTGGCCAGCATAAATTACTAAGTAGGAACTCGTTCGTGGCCTACTTGATACTTTCTCGGAATATTGCTCTCTTTTGCTTCTATACTGCCACCCCATGTTGGTTGGCCAGCATCTAGTATCTGGGGACAATTCCTCTCGTTTGATTCTATATTGCCACTCGATAATGATTTGGCTGATTGGACAATATCGTTCCTCTTTTAGTGGCAGTGATTATATTGAAGCAAGGAAAAATATCGGTAAACAATTTATTTTTATGTTGGAGTAATCCGGAATCCGGATGGGTGATTTAGTTGTTATCCATAATGGACCAGTTCTCCATGGTTGCCAGGAGGACCCGACTGGCTGTCCTCTAAAGTGCCGCTTTTATGCCAGCTAGAGAGCTGAATTAAGCTTAGAATAATGGACTCTGAAAGAGTTGAAAATGGGACATCCACGTCAAGAAAACAAGCTGCTTCGGTGGCAGCAACCGAGGTCTTCTCTCTCTCAATATTTTACTTTTCCCAATTATGTGCGAATCCCAAGTGTTATTTATTTGCTATCCCATTCCCATCTTACTTATCGATGTCAAATTTCCACATAAAGTGCTTCATGATATTATTTGCCATTTTTACTTATCTTTCTATGAATTCAAGGAAATCAGAATGAATTCGTCGAATGTGGACAATCATATTGGATTGTTCTACATAGATCTTAAGGGCGGTGCTTGATTCATCTGCTATTGTTATTCTAGCTGGATTCTTTAACTCAATTTTTTATTGTTATCAAAGATTTTATTATTATGGGTCTGATTAGGGCTGGCTAAAAGAAGATGTCTATTGGGATGCCATTGTCGAGGACCACTATGATGATGCCAGCCTCGCCTTCTCTGGTGGTACTTATTCTAAACCAATATTTATGCTCAATATTTTGTCTTTTAACGATCACACCACACCCTCCTGCACCTATAATACCTAAGTTCAACTGCTTATTAAGCGTGTTTATTATCTTAAATTTAAGAATCATTAAATGCATTTTGGGCTGCAGTAAGAGTAGGTCATTCATGCAGGGGCTGTGTTTATTGTTTGTTTGTTTGTTTTACTGTTGTAATCCTTCCCAAATCTCAAAACCTGAAATGATGTGCAGAAATCATAGATTGGAAATGAAAAAAATATAGAAAGATTATATGAAATTATAAAAGTGGGCAGGAAAATCAGTTTGAAAAAGCCGGTTCTGAGTTGAATAGCCGGCTACGGCTAGTATTTGACATAAAGCCGAAGCATCAGCTGGTGATGTTAGGCTGGAAATAATTGAAGGGGAGTTTGATATTCAGCCGAAAAGGGTAGTGTACAGTGTACTACGTGCAGGCATTGGGAGAAGGCCTCTCTCTTTACAGCCTGTGTAATTTTGGTAACCCTCTTTTATTTCTCATCTCTTCAAATTTATTGACTTTTTTTAATTTTCTTATTTTGTTTTGAATTAATCAATTCTTAATCTTTTATCATATGTCATGTGAATAATTTAATTTAAATAATAAATAATTATTTTATTTTATTTAGTAAATATATTTAAATTGTACTAATCATTTCGTTAAGATTACAGTTTATTTCAGAATATTTATTATGTTTTTGAGAATTAGGGGCCCTTTGGAAAAGATCTGGATCTGTCTCAAAGTGAGCCTATCTTTATTTCTCGTTCTACAAGGACACGAGTTTGGAGTTGGGCCAATGAACTCTTGAACTTGTAAGTTTATATTTGAATTTTTGGTTGAAATTTCACCTAATATCATGAAATTAAAAAGTATAATATGATAAGTGACATATGAAGAATAACTGTCATTAAATAAGTTAAGTTTATTGTCATTTTTAAGATTCCAATATACTCTAAATTGAACCTAAAGATTAAATCGATAATAGATGGGTGTGAATTTCATCTTGTGTTTGGAGTAAGTTAACAATCAAACTCGAAAGGTTAAATGATGAAATTCGCATAACCTTTCGGTAGAGCAAATTTCAAGCTTTGTTATGTGATGCAGTAAATCGCTCGAGTAAAATTATTGTGCAAGCCCTCTCGGTAGAGCAACTGCATAGTTATCTCCTCTTGACTTCCATAATGTAGGCTAGGGGTGAGCATGGTCTAAGTACGGCCGAGTCAATTACTATTAAGTACAGCATCATTCCAGTTTATCAATTATCTTTTTTTTTATTTGATAATTGATAGAATTAAAGTTTAAGGTGTTAATTGAAATACACTAATACTTTAAAGTGTTAATTGATAGAATTAAAAGTTTAAGAGAAAAATATTCATACTTTAATGTGTCAATTGATACAATTAAAAATTAAGGTATCAATTGAAAAATAATACTAAATTTGAAGTGTCCATTGATAATTATCTTATATTTTATCATACCCGATGAAAAAAAGGTCATTATTATAAGCTTACCAATATACATGGCTCCCTAACAAAAGTTTTATCGTCGGGCAAAACTATGCCGGGAAGAGTCATATATGTTGTTGGTGAGCAATTGCTCCCCGTTCAAGAGAATCAAACCTTCGAAAAGGGTGATTTATTCGTGCAATATTGCCAAAATTCAAGACCATGCACCGATTTCGGGTAAAATTCTTCCATTGAGTATGCTTTCGTGGTTGTGAAGATTCAAAGCTCTAAAAATGTTCATTTACGAGCACAATCACCCGAAGTTGGATTGATCTCGCGATTATTGTGAATGCTTTTTTATCTAATGTTGAATTATAATCTAATGATTAATTAATGTAACATTATAATTTTAGCCGATAACAAGTTAATCGTTACACCAATCAACGAGCGACACAAATTACTCCAACTCCATTCACCTAACATTACAGCGCATGTCGATTGAAAAGGATGGAATAACATCAAAGGAACATCTACAAAATACGTAGAAACGAACAAAAAGATTCACTTATTTGTTCGAATAAAACTCACCGGTTAAAGCCGGTGATTAAATAAAACTCCCCAAAAATCAAAACTCCAGGGAAACGGTTGACATTGGTCCGCACCCCACTATCAGAAGCCTTGGAAAGTCGAACCCGGGAGTTTATGCAAATGTCGACAGAATATTCTTCTTCAGGGTTAGCTCGTCCACTTTTGCTGGGCTTAATGACTGCATCAAATCAACAACAACATGATAATAACAATGGTGGGCAAAACCAAACTGGAATCGCAAACTGTACTAAAATCATTGGTTTTAATCCGATCTTGGTTCTAATTTAAAAAAAAAAACCGTGATTTATAGGCTAGTGCCGGTTTTTAAGACTAAAAAATCGTAAAATCGGAACCAAGATCTTGGGTAAAAAAAGTTATAAAATCAAGTAAAATCCGACCCAAACCCTAATAAAACTCGATATAAATTCTAAAATTAGTTATAAAAATACTAAATTACTTAAAATTTGACCCAAATATAATATAAAATACATATTTTAATTTTTTTAATATAAAATAAAACCAGGTTAAAACTGATTGGTTCTAGTTCTATTTCAGAATAAAACCAGGCCAGATCGGCCCTTGCCCACCCCTACAATTACCTACACAGATTCATATATAGCTTATTAGTCGACAGTCGATAGTGAGGAATCACCACTAATCTAGGCAAAATCAAGACGTCTAATCTCTAATATTCACAACCCTTTTATGTTTATGTTGCAAATGTTCAAGGGTCTGTTTCAATTAATCTTAAGTATAATATCATAGATAATTCAGAAGTTAATATTAGGTTAGTTTTCTATAAATAGATGGTGTTAAGGTTCTAATTCTCAATTTCAAATATTATTATGAAATGAATTCCTGAGCTCATGGTCAAGATCGGCGTCGCCGAACCTGGTGTTTTTATTTTCGTTTCTTTCTGCTTATCTCTATTCTGCCCGAGATGAGCATATTTAGTGTTCATGTAAACCACATTTAGATATTAGGTGTGATATGATGCAATAGATTCATGGAAAAATTCAGAATTGCTTTCGACATTTCTTTTCCGATAACCAATTATGCGTTGAAGTAGAGATGGAGGGTGAGGACTTACTTTTTCGAGAATGCGTGTCAGGCGTTCAATCTCATTCTTGGCGTAATCAGCCCCTTTGGAGATGCAGTTCTTTGCAGATTTCAAGTATATCTTCCCGTACCTGATTCAGCAAAAAAAAAAATCCATAAGTTCAACGCTATTATGACCTTCAAACTAAAAATATCATGTGTAGAACTTATATAAAACAGTTTCCAAGTGCATCAATGATTAACCTTAACTATTCCAAAAAATTAAACTTGTTGGTAAAACATAATTTAATCATTTATATTTGTTCTCTAACATTCCTTCCTACATGTAGATTTATTTTTTTATGAGATTTTTTACCTTTCTTGAAGATCAAATTTGAAATCTCTATTTCTGATACCATGACAAATTACCAACGGTCTTAAAAACTTGAACTTGCATGTGAATGATGATTTAAGGATTTATATTCATTCTCTTAACACAATTTAATTAGTAATTTTTAGAACACTCAACATCAGCAGTCATAAAAAGAGAGTGGATTTTTGTAAGGAGAACAGCATTAAACAAGCTAACAATTTCAGCCTACCTTGCAGCAGAACCATCAAGCTTCTCAACTTCCTCTTCAAATCGTGCCACAATCACCTTCTTCTCTTCATCTTTCGCTGCTACAAATTCTTTCACCAGGGATCCCAATGTCTCAACTAGACCAGCCTACAAAAAAGCTCAAAATCTTAAGACGATAGCAGATGTAACCTGAATTATTCACTATTCATCAGTTACTAACTTTTGAAGTTAGTTGCCCTTTTCCATCACGACTTGTCCCACACTTTTCATTGATGAAATTTACAAAGTCGTCCAAATCTCTACCACCGTTATAGTCTTCGCCATCTTTGTTGCTCTTGGGGAAGAATTTCAAAGTTGGAAAACCACTTATACCATACCTGTAAATGAAGTAATTGTTCTTAAATCAACTCTCAGAATAACCTTGGAAAGTAAATTCATCGTGTACCAATCTGCACTTACTTTCCAGCTAAATCTTTGTAATTGTCGGCATCGAGGTTCGCAATCACTACATCATCCTCTAATTTAAATGCTGCAGCCACCTTTTCATAGATCTATAAGGTCAAACAAAAATTTGGGTCAGTATCTATGATGAAGTGACAACCCAGGATTCAGAAGATAAGTCTGAAAGCCTACGGGAGCAAGATTTTTGCAGTGGCCACACCTGAAAAAAAAACAAAGTTTTTAAGATACTTTCAGGGTAAGAACTAAACTGCCAAACAATTACAACAATGATAGTATAAAAAGATAAAGATTTGACAGCAAAAGTACCATGGTGCATAAAACTCTACTAAAACATCTTTAGTTTGATCCAAGACAATCTCATTGAAATTATCAGCTGTCAACACCACAACACTTGATGGAATGGCAGCTATCTTTACATTGGTCCCTGCACAAAGGTCAAATCATTTTTTTAAGCCTAAACCTTGTTTAATATTTTTTTTATGGGTAATCGAAAATGAAATAAGATGGATCTCGTTTGTTAAGTTCTTGGTATTCAAATTGGAAAACCAGTAATTTACACAACAAACATATATGAGAAAGAAATAATTTTTTCTTACGAGAATCTAAATTGAAAAGTACTTGGTTGGGCTCAAGGAAAAAGAAAGAGATACAATAAAATGCATCCATAAAGACATGAACCAACTAAAAGATATTTTATAATATGATAAGAAGAAAGGGGTACAAAAAAAAAAGCACAACCATTGACTGTTGGTAAATCACAATTGCATTATAATCTATTAAAAGAACAAAGAAATGGTACCACTAGAACTAAAAAACAGTATAGATTGTAAGTGAATGAGTTGCAGTTCACCAAATAAAATATAGCTAAAACCACTAAGCAATCATAGAAAGTTGAAGATTAGTTTTATACCATCTTTATAACAGACAATAGACATAGATTGATGGCGAACTGATCGCATTATAATCTATTGACATATTCCCAAAACCACAAAGCAGTAATATCGATAACACAGTAAAACACAGTTTAGGATTATTTACATTTCTCTATAAAAGATAAAGCATTGCACTTATGATGATGTAATGAAATAATGTAAGTTTACTAAATTTCATACCTCCTTCTTCATTCACGAATACTGCAAGTGACTCTGCATTACGGGGCCCTTCATACCTATAAGATTATCAAATAGTCACGTTAAAGAAAACCATAAGCTGACAAAGAAAAAGCTAGAACAAGGACCGAAGAATTAGGGTTCAACTATTGCTCACTTTTTGGGTTTCAATGATCCTTTAGGAAACCATTGAATTGTTGGATATCCAGAAACTCCATATTCACTGCATACGCTTTTGTGCTCATCACAGTCAACCTGAATAAGTTCATAAATTTTGCATTTAAGTCTCCTATAATAGTACAGACTCCATTCCTTCCAAATTAAACCAAGGACTTAATCAACAAATGACATCGAGGATAGTGCGCCATGAAGCTAACCTTTCCAATTAGCAAAGATTTTGCCTTCTTGAAGCTACTCCCTAGCTTTTCATACTCAGGAGCCAGCTTTTTACAGTGTCCACACCTACCACGCATCAAAGAGACAAAATCAAACAGAAAGCAAATAATTTCTCTTGTCAGAATGAGCACGAACTCGAAAAATAAATAAATATCCAATATACGACGGATTCCCTTGCTTATTTCCATTTCATAGCCAGAACAAGAAAATATCATAATTCGCCTCAATAGATTCTTAACTCAAGCAAAATCATGATCTAAGTCATAAAATTAGTCTCCAGAAGAAAAAAAAGCGAAATGAAAAATCGAAATCAGCTCTATACGAACGGCGATGGATTTAATTACCATGGAGCATAGAACTCGACCAGAGCTCCTTTTTCTCGACCGACTTCGTCCTTGAAGTTATCGGCGGTTAGAACAACAACATCGTCGGCCAACGATGATGCAAATAACAAAGCCAGCGTTCCAAACCCGATCCAGATCTGATATTTCTCCATTTTCTCAGTCTTCGTTGTCCTCCTCCCTCTCTGAATTTCCCTGAGCTCCGGCGCAAAGTGAACCCTTTTTATACATCGATTTGCTCGGCCTTTACGTCAACAATGCCACGTCGGCATAGCATTTCGGCCGTCGTTGGCTAGTTCGGTATGGCCACATGGCGATAGATGATTGGTTCTGTTACAAGTCATTGTATCGACGTGTTTTTGCTTACGTGGGAGACTGTTATTGGTTCAAACGTGGAGACGGTAACTTAATATTGGACTAGTGAAATGGGCTTTAATTTTAGTTTTAATTTCATTTAATAACTTGATTATTAGAAGTATTTTTACTCTAGTAAATTAATGCAAATAGACACAACTCGGAAGCGACCGAGAAATATTAAAGCTGAGGAAGGCTGACAAACGATAAAAGACGATAAATTGGCGTTGAAAACTTTAACAATAAATTACGCGATTCTTTATTCAATTGTTCAAATACAGATAGAAAGCAATTCCTTAATTTTCTCAAATTCCAATGAAGACAAAACTAGGGTCCCGATCTTAAAACAACTTGGTCTTTTGTGTTTATCACTCGTTCATACGCACAACACATCTAATTGGGCGTGCGGACCTGTTTTTCGTAGCCGACCCACAAATTTGAACTATGTTCACCAACTTGTTTAATGGCGTGACGGTTTTTCACATCGACAATACCAAAAACTACGAGCAATTATCATAGAATTGCACATAGTTTAGAAAATCGTCGTTGTCCTACGATAAGCAGTAGGTATGGGTATGGTTCGATTCAGGTTGGTTTTGGAGCCCGCATGAACCGAACCGATCAGTTTTTGGTTTTGAAGATAGAACCAAAACCCAACCCACAACCGAACCCTAATTGCCAGAACCGAACCAAAAAAATATTGACTTGTTTTACGGACAGCACATTTAACCTTTTCAGAAACTATATTCCCATGAATGCTTTTCAGAAACTCGAGCATTTGTGTTTCACAATTCTTTGTACAAAAAAAAAAATAGAGAAATCGAGAATATTTGCTAGCAGACTAAATCTTCCACTAATGTCTAAGTATGAGAACAAAAGTAGTGTAGATCTACAGATTAGTTTTACCTGCTAAGTACCAGGAGTGCATAGCAAGGCAGCCAAATGACAGGATATTAGCAAGAGAGGATAACCCTTGAATCATCCCAAATTTCTGGTTCATTGCAGCAAGCTTTGGATTTGCCTTTGCAACTTCCACAATTTTGGACCACCCAACTTCCTCGCCGATATTGCTTTCTCTCTCAATCTTATGCATTTGTTTCATCATCTGCAAAGCAGTAAATGCATTTGACAGTCAAAGAAATGCTCAAATATTAATAACTAGCTTTCTTCCACGAGTAAATGAGACTATGAAATAATCTAATATTGTTTTCTGTTACAGAAATTCATGCTGGAACTAGTGTCCCAAAAGATCCTATGTTATGATTGTGGAATCTCTCATGCAAAGATCCCAAAGTCAATATAGGTTTCTGTCCCGAGATTAGACGCATAAAATGCAATTAAGAAATGGAATGCATTAATACACATTCATACATATCTTACCAGAGAACTCTAACACAAACTCGTTTATTGATTCTATAGACACAGAATACAATTTACAACTCAATTTTTGTAAGTAAAAGAGAGACAAAAAAAGACTCAATGCTACTACTTATGATTCCTCATAGCATGTAAAGTGGAATATGATAGCCATATCATTTTTTTAGTTGTTTTGATCTACTATGATACTTGTTAAAAGTCAACTTTTCCTAGGGTTGGGTAAATAACCCAAAAAGTAGCGGGAATATATATATATTCCTTTAGAGTAGTCAATGTGTATAAAAGAATATGGCACTTCCTTTAGGACGATGAGCAGAAACTACCATGTAAATCAATGTGTGGTATCTCAAGTAACATACACGTTGATATTAATTCGAAAGTCAAGGATAGAAATACAGGTGATAGTGGACAGCCATTGATCAACACATACTAAAGGATTGGATTACTCTTAGTCAAACATACATTTCTTCACAAATAGAAATCACTTGCAGCTCAACATCTAGTAAGATATTATGAGTTTAGTAATCTTGTTTAGGTTCAAACTGGATTATGTCTATACCAATAAATTCAAAAGGTAACAAGCAGTGAAACATTCTATATTCAGTACAGATTAGTATATTGAAAGGACAACAAATAAAAGAAATGTTACCTCGATAATCATGGGCGTGAAAACAAACAAGTTGGACAGATTGAAAGCAAATGCTGATATCAAAAATCCCAATTGGTACTTCTCAGAGATGGTTGACAATTTCCATGGATGCAGGAACCTAAATGATGACACTGACGCAAGACAACATACAGCCACCATTGTAAAATATGCAGGGAACATCTTGCTTTGCAGATTACCACATTGGTGCCTCAGGAGATTCCTGAAAAGAATTATAGATTATGATTACCCTTCAATATAGCAAAACTTCACCCACCACCTGTTGAAGTGTGATTTTTGATTGCCTTGTCAATTGAAAAAAAGACAGATAAGAATTATTGAATACCAGATAAAAATAAACATCCCTCAGCTGAACGGCCAATAAGAAACAACACACACGAGGCTATACGACAAAGAAATGAAAAGAAAACAATTATTGGAATCAGAGTATTCCAACATTCGGTTCCTACAAATGTATCTTACATTTTTAAGAACTGTAGATGGACAAATAATAATTTCCATCATTCTAAACAAGATACTAAGAAATTTCAGTGCCATATACCCCCGTTCTTTTTCTCACTAACCCGCAAAAACGAAAAACAATGTTCCAACAAAGCTAGGATTCTTAATACAAGCATAATACTCGAACATGATGGTGCGGCCGATGAAGGTGAGCCAAAGAACAGCACCCCAAGCAGTGGAGAAGCTGATGAGATGAACCAGTTTGAGGAAGAAATAGAGTTCCGGTGGATTCTGACCATCCAATTTCCATCCAAAAGCTTCCGGCGAAAATATCACTCCGATCGTCAAGAAAACAACCGCCGTCAAGAATCGTGTTAGCCAAGCCATCTCTCTCTCTCTCTCCGCCGCCGTTGATTCTCACCGGTAACTGCCTGAGTAACTGATAAGGAGTTGGAGCTGAGAAGCTCCGCGAAAGAAAAACCGAAGAAATGGCAACCGTCGTAAATTTGAGTGTAAATATTAATTTACTAAAAGTCATTATTTATAGTTTGATATTTAAATTTAAAATAAACAACAATTTACTCTTGAAAATATAGAACTACTTACACTAAATATCTCTAACATTAAAATTAATTAATAAAAATCTAGAATTTTATTATAATTTTAATAGACATATTATCATATTTGTTAATTTTTAAATGTCTTGCCAATTTAGCTGATAATTTTGTCTATTTTAACTACTTGCAATATAATAATTTATGATAATATTTTTTTTATTTAACAGTTAGTTTTATGAAAAATAATTTTTTTTATTAATTTACAATTTTTAATATTTTTATCACAATTTTATTGATATTATGCATTAATTGAACTGGCATCATTAAAATGTCGATTAAAATTATAATATGTTCAATATGTTGATTGATGACTTTTAAATTAGAGTATTCGTTAGATATTTAGTATCTATGAATGTGTATTGATGTATGATTTTTATCACAAAACTAATTTAAAATTTTAAGTTAGTTTAGATTCGAGTTCATATTTAATTGTGTAAAATTTAAACTAGTAGATTATACACTCAAATAAACTAAAATTTGATTATTATTTCACAAATTTTGAATTTAATTGATTAATCAACCCGATCTAACAGATCAGTTCTTGTAAATATAGATTCAAATCAATCTGATTGTATAATCGATCAAAACCAAATTTGAACTAAAAGTTTTGAGTTTGATTTTAACTTGGTTCGCATCAATTTTTTAAAATTAAAAATTAATCCGATCTAATCTAAAATTGACTATTTGAGTGAATTTTTATGAATCGATCTGCCCTGATTGTGAATCCTGATTTCAGATAAGATTCAGGTCCTAATACAATTATAAATAAACACTCAATTATTGAAGTTCTTTGAAATCTGGGAATTATTGGTTAGAACTTGCACTCATAAAGAGCGTCCGAGCTTTATCCCAAAGGATAAGACCTTCAATGGCGGCGCTTTATCTTCTTCGATGCATTGAATTTGAGCCCTAGCTCGAGCCTATCCCGCTGAGATTCCAGTTGCAATTTCTAGATTTCTTTCAAAAGATTTGATTACGGCTAGTTTGGCGTTGGTAGGTTATCAACTCATATCAAATAAAATTTAATTACTTTATCACAATCAATAAGAAGATCTAAATTAAAATCAATTAAATAATCGATCTGATCTAAATTTAACATAAAATTCATACTCGCAGATTATCGATCCAAATCAAATAAAATTCAATTGCTTTCTCACAACTTTTAGATTTATCTAGTTAAAATATATTTTTTATATTAAAATTAAAGTAATAATTAAATATATTTTAATTATACCTATATCAGTTTAATACGTTAACGCATACAATAAAAAAATACTAAGATAATAATCTTTAACATTTTCTGTTAGATATTTAGTATCTATTTTGTCGGAAAAAACAGCTATGTCTACAACACAAACAAATCATAAACAATCATAGCCTAAAATCAAATACCATAAACTTTGCAAATATCATATTAAAAAAACGGAGGGAATCTATTTCTAGAATCCCGCCATGGCCGTGTAGATTCTCATCGCCTCATACTTCACTTGATGCCACTTCACTCGGCTATTAACCGGTCAGAACCCTAGGCCGAAAAGCCGAGCCATCAAAAGAATCAATCGAGTGAAGTGTCACTGAATGAATGAAGAGCAATGCGAAAACAACTACCCAACCGACCCGACAAACTATGCTCACTTCTTCATCCTAGCATGAAAATTCTACAGGCTTCACAAAATAGCTTTCAAAAAACTAAAATAGAGACAACTTTGCAAAATCATCGAACAATACCGAAATTATACTTACTTGTAAACTTCCACCTATCTTGAGTTTCACAGAGTAGCTGAATCATGGTCCACGGAGTTCATCAGGTACCAAGTTTGATCTATATGTAGTAGCTACTTTCACAAAATCACCAAGAAAAGAACATAAACTAAGATCATTTCAAAAAGAAGTCACAAACAATACTGTAGCCCACAACTCAGTACATATTATCCACTTAGAAAACAAAAATTGCAAGAGCCAAATCAAGTCATCACAAAACAATCAGCTATTCTATTCGAACACCCTTTTAAATTCATGATTTGAACTTGAGTTTTTATTTACTCTTCTTCTGCAACAACTCCGATCTCCCCTTTTTCCAACAAGTCGTAAAATGTCCTCACTTTCCTCTGCTCGTTCCAGTGGTGCATTTTCCAAAAGCTACCAGCAAACAAAGCAAGCGCCATTCCTATGCAAAGCTCTTTCACCACACTTGGTCCTTGCAGTTTAACATGTCTAATTCTACCACCCATTTGACTTCAAGTTGAAGAGATAAATTTCCTAGAACGATCAAAAATACGAAAACTATCAATGAAAATATCAAAATCATACAATTTACCAGTAATAATATTGGCAGTCTTAAGTGAAGATATCGCACTTTTATTCTTATCAAAGACTGCCTAAACAATAGATTCCAATTATTTACACCAATCTCACTATGCAATGTTGAAGATCGGCAATGTGATTATAGTCCAGATCAGAAAGTAAAATATATCATAGCATCATAACTAATACAATCTACTCAAGAAATCTACCGAGGGAATTAGATAACCTATATTTAGACGAAGACCAATGAATTAGTTTAGGAAAAATCAATAAACTACATATAAAAAGAATTTAGCCCATGCCATATCTCTGTAAAACAAAATTGAACTAAATCATATCCTCGTCATTAAGTGATCTACTTTGAGATAATTCAAAATTACTACGAGATTAAGATAAATCCTAAATTTAGAAGAAGGGATATAAGCTGCATTTACTCATTGGGGCCACCGTAGTTCCTACACATATCAAAGAAAATTCTACGCACTCCAATAAGAACATTTAACCCATAAAACAAAATTAAACCGGATAAAATATCCAACAACCTTTTTCTAAACAGTAATCAAGCGTAGTTGGGTCGGAAATGACAGAGAAAAGAGAGATATTCCGCACAAAAGGGATCGAATTCCATCAAACGATTTTCTCATGCCTATGCAATACACTCATCTCCATGACGCAAAAATAAGAAAAATATCGGAAATTTTTTTCAACCCAAAAGACTTACTTATTCATCCGATTCAACAATCAGACAAACAAATAAAAAAACCTAACATTAGCAAAACATAAATAACGGAAATGAAGAACAGATAAAAGATTTAATCGAACACACGGGTCGGAAAGAGAAACGAAACAGGCCATTCATTCACTCTTACCGGAGATAAAGGCCGTGAAGCAATTTGGTCGAAGATCGATCGAACGGCGGATGACAAAGAATTCAGCTATTTTCAGCCTTCGCTGAAGCGAAAGAAAGTGGGGGCTAAATCACCGGATCTTTCGATCCAGTTCACATTAAATGGGCCTTCGACCCGACCCACTTTCTACCCCATGATAATTCCTAAGAAAATAAAAAAATCAATAAAAATAATTGGCACACTCGATTAGAATTAGATTTGTCGGGTTGGACGGATTCGATTGCCAATTAACTAATATATTAATTATTATTAATATATTAGTGTCGCGTCACATAATTATATTAAATACAAAACTATAAGATAAGCCACACATATTTATTATTATTTATGGAAATTATAAGTATATATAAAAAAATTAATTATAAGCGAAAATTGGCGACAGCCACCGGCGGACACGCTTTGGTTTGGACAGCCAAAGCTCAAACCTTTGCGGGAATGTTCCTACGAAATCTCGGCCTTACTATTGATTTCTAGGGTTCTTCGCTTTGACGCGTCCTGACCCAGCGATCAAAGATCGAAGCTTTTCATCGCCTTTCTTTCTCTTGATCGTTGATGAAGTTTATCGTTTTTGTGAGTCCGCTGGCAAATTTTGGTTAGTTTTTCTGTTTTTTTTTTTTAATTTGTTGTTTTGGTTTTCGTTATTGCTTTCTGTTTTCATCTGAGGTTCTCCTTCGGGTATTATAACGATTGTTTGGGCTAGCATTTGATGCTTGAGCTGGATTGTGTTGCTCTGGATATTGGTTTCTTGTTCATTTCCTTTGTTATTTTCTCACGTTCTCTGTTGCATTTACTGTAACAATGGCGGGTTTAGTTCAGATTAAGTCCGTGGATTGTAATCTTGTTTCCATCGATTGCGTCTGGGCAGGAATCAAAGTTCATCTTTTAGATATCTTTGTTCGACATTGCGTTGATTGAAGACAATTTCATTGATTTTGTCGAGAAAGTTTAGATTATTTGCAGTGGAAGCTGTAATTCGAGCTTTACGTTCAGTAGAATTCAATTCAAATGGATTCTTTGGGTTCGAGGGAGGAACTATTGGGATCGGATCTTCAATGTTCTCGAAACAATTCCAAATGTAACTCGGAAAAGCCGTCGATCTTGACCAAAATCGATGGGAAGAAAGCTTGGCGGGACATTTGGAGCTCATTATCGAGCTTTAGTTTATCAGCTAAGCGAGAATCTACCAGCCCTCCAAAAATTTTGGGCGAAAATGAAGACGAGAAAGTAGAATTGGTGATTATAAAAGGGCTAGGCGATGAGTTCAAAAACGATCATTTGGGGAAGAACGACGTGAAAGAGATGCAGAAGAAGAACAAAAACGCAGCCAAACCGCCACGGCCGCCCAAGGGTCCTTCGTTAGATGCAGCCGATTTGATTTTCGTGAAGGAAATCACTGAAATCGCGATGAAAAGACGGGAACGGATCGAGAAATTGAGAGCGTTGAAGAAATCGAAAGGAGATAAACATTCATCTTTCAATAGCAGCACAACAGCCTTGTTCATCATCTTTCTCTTCCTCATTGTCATCCTCTTTCAAGGTAAAAAGACACAACACCCTCAAATTCACTTAGTTTCAGATTTACAGTCCAAAATTCACATATTGTTTGCGATGTTTTTGGCCATTTTCTTCAACTACATCGATAATCGCAGATTATAATATGGTTCTTGAGTGCTCATTTTTGTTCATTTTCCAGGACTAAGCTCAAGAAGTAATGCTTCTCCAGGGCCTGAACATGGCAGCAAAGGCTTCATTTCATTTCAGTATTTCAACAACTTTTCACCCTTCGAAATCAACACGCCTAATCCCGCTTCCACAAAGTTCGTACTTAGAATTTTATGAACTATTTTTTTTCTTCGATACGATTCCTCGAACCATTTATTCAGTCCCTGGAATCTTATTCTTTAGTTCGATATTTGCAGTCGAGCCAATTTCGAGCTCTTTTCTCGCGGAAGAAGCACACATTTGAATAACACTTGATCTCGAGACCGTGCTTCGGTTTCACTCGGTGTCAGTTCCCGTGACGAAGGCAGCTACGAAGGTTATACATTTTGTGAATATTTATGGATGATTTTGTAAATTTTCTGAAGAGAACTGTAAAACTTTACTAGATTCATTGATTTCTAGTGGAATGATACATTTATTAGTTCGATTTCGAGCATACTTGAAAGAAGAAAGACTTGTTTGGGACAAGATCCAACCCGGTTCGTTTGTTATAGTTTTGGAGATTCAAGAACCGTGCTGTTCTGTTTCTCAAGAATCGTGAAAATTGAATCGGATTATGAGTTAAATCTTCGCACTAAACTAGTTAAATTCATCGAAACTCCTTAAAAATCAACTCATAGACGCCACCATCCATGCAAATATGACAAGAAAGTAATATGAATCTTCTTATAAAATTTAAAATATTTCGAAACAAACTTGGATTAAATGGCGAAACATGTTTTAGTTCTAGGAACTACAGTTCTAGTTTCTTAGTACCCAGTTGGTTTGTCCGGCCTGTTGGGAATTTGGAGTTTCCCTCGCACGGCGGAATCACCGATGACGTACGAGTTACATGTTACATGAAAAACATTTAATGAGTAACATGAAAGATCGTTATCATGATATAATAATAATTATATGTTATAAAAATCTCATTTTAATATTGACAAAATAAATTTAAAGGATTTACGAAAACATACATTTCTCCAAGCTTCAGAAACTTTAAGGTTTGATCTTCGACCTTTGAAACCTCTGATCTTCTCTGTCAATCTTCCTCACCTTGAATAATCACATGTGGGCGTGATTGACAAATTGCTTCACTCAATTTATGGTTGATCGTGTTCTCAACACTTGAGACGATCTATTTTGAATTTAGAGAATTTTTCTCTAAAATCAAATCGGGAGATTTCGAAAACTTATTTTCACTCCAGAGAATTTTTCAATTCACTTCAGTTTTCATTCACTCGTTCTCTTTCTTCATTCACCAATTGTCAGTTGTCAGACTTGATTTTAAAAAGAATTATTTTCGTAACCGTTACGAAAAAATCTCTCATTTTAAAATTTAAAATCTGATTTTATAAAATATTTTAACTTTTAAAATATTTACAAAATCTAAATTGTTTTTCAAAATTCAAATTGAATTTGATTTCGTAATATATTTTAACATTTAAAATATTATCAAAAATTAAACCGACTTCAAACTCCAAACTGAATTTGATTTTGTAATATATTTTAACACTTAAAATATTCTCAAAATCCAAACTGATTTTTAAAATTCAAATTGAATTTGATTTCGTAATATATTTTAACATTTAAAATATTATCGAAA
>QAOC01020676.1:392429-404978 GCA_003255005.1 Begonia fuchsioides
TCGGGATAAGACTACACATTCTCAATGAGATAAACTATGTTTATGACTGTGTATAAATTGAAGATCTCGTACTTCAAATATTGGTCATGGACTTGTTTTGATTATTTCTCTTTATATCTTATTCTCGCATATCTACAATAGATATATTAATATAAAGTTTGCATAAATAATCAAGGAATTTTCTATGAACTTTATAAAACATATCAAATACGCAAAACATAATAATAATCAATATTAATTTATTCAATTGTTCAAATACATTTGCTTGTCGGGCACATACTCCCAACACGGCCTAGGGAGGCTAAAAAATCTGGTCGGAAGATATTGAAATCAATGCAGCTGTTGCTGAAATAGTTTCATTTTGGGATGATATTTTTGAAATCTTTGTTATAATTTGTGTAATTCCTCTAATATTGGCTGTATATGTCATGTATTATCTCGACTAAACACGATTAAATACGGTTTTTTTTTTTTCAAATGGGGATGATCGAAATAGGATAAATATTTGAGGATGTTTTTTTTATACCGAATCGATGACCTTAATCTACCGATAGAATTTAAATTTCGCGTTCGTTAAACGATACGAACAACCGATGATCGACTCATGTTTTCGGCAGATATCGATTAATTCGTCTTTCAAAAAGTTCTTTTTTTTTGTGATGATGGAGGGGAATTAGTTCTTGAGATGAAGAAGGAAATTTACTTCGAGGGTAGGTCGCTGAATCTACATTCGAAGAACAAAAACACAAAATTAGAATCCTAGAACTTGCCAATCTGAAAAATGGTCGTGTAAATGGTTTTTATCGTCTTCATTTGAGCTCTAATCGTAAAGCTGTTGCTGAAAAAACCAGAAGTCGTCTTCGTTCCAGATGCTATCCATTGAATCGCTGCATTTTCCAAACTCACTGTCAAACAACGAAGTTTCCAGATCGTCTTCAATGAAGGGCCACTCCATTTCTGCCATTGGAAAAGCTTCTGAGCTTGGTCGGAACTGGACTTCCGATTGCGGCGAACCAACCCACAAAGCAGGAAAAACCAACGTGTTTTCAACCTGCTCCAGCGGAGGAGTTTGACGTCCGGCGACGGCGGTCTCGGAGCAGCCGGAGAAAGTCGCTGGCGTGGAGAAACTTGGGCTGCAATCGGAGAAAGAAATGGTGGATTCCGATGATGATTGGATTCTTTCAATCAAACGAGGAATCCAAATAAAACGCATGGAATCTCTGAATTGCTTGCTGTTTATGTTGCAGTTGAGATTCTTCGCTTGCCTTTGAACCCTAGTTCTCCAGTAGTTCTTTATCTCGTTATCTGTCCGACCAGGTAAGAACTGGGCAATCTTCGACCACCTTAAAAACAACAAAAAAATAAAAAAAAAACGATAATTCAAACACAAACTACCATCAACAAAACAATACTCTCCAGAAGTACCAACCTGTTGCCCCATCGAAAATGGAGTTGAAGAATCAGAAGCTGTTCTTGGAGAGTTATATTTCCACGTCGAACTCTAGGGTTTAGATAGTTCAGCCATCTCAACCTGCAACTCTTACCAGTTCTCTTCAACCCTAAAAAACATGGATTCTATTCAATCAAACCAGAAAAAAAAACGACAAATCTAAGAAAAAAAACAGAAGAAAACGAAGAAATCCAACCAGAAGAAACAGGAACAGAATTCCACCGACCCTCGCCATGCAAGTGAATATAATTGAACAACACATTGTCTTCTTCAACTGTCCAAGATCCTTTCCTCACTCTATCGTCCATGGCTGAAAATTACAGTAGAGAGAGAAAGTAGAGAGAGAAAGAAGAGAGAGAAGATCGTCAACTTCAGCTGTTTGAGCTTCAGGGACAAGAGAGAACACTGTATATATATAGAGAGATTAATCATGATTAGGTGAAGACTAATCAGAATCAAGAAACAAGTGGGAGGGTTTGATAATTTGGATTAAGGTGGAGATGCGTTGACCCTTTGACTTTTCCAAAACCACTTTTACGAGAAATCAAGCAGCAGTCGGGACTGGTTTTTTCCAACACGTCTTAATGTTTATCGCCACGTGTTGAAAAAATGTTAACTTGGTGACGTTTGCGTCGCCGACAACCTTAGTTTCCTCGAAAGTGTTGCTAAGATCGGCTGATTCAACAGCTTTCCAGTCGGTCTGTTCTTCCAATTAACGGGAGATGTTGACCGGCCGGTGAGCTGCCGGACCGGAACAAGGTCTTCATGGCACACGACCAAACTAGACATGGTTCTGGTTAGACTTTGTTCAAATTTAAGTAATCTAAAGTCTAGCCGAGTGTTCAATTCTCGCATCGTATGAAGTTGGAGACGAGAAACGATTCATAAATGAGGTCTTCGACTATAATAATAATAACACGTTTTGGACGTAGTTCTTGACAAAACCGCGCAAATATCGATCCAAAGCAATCAATCTTCGTATGAGAGCCTTGAGTGGGCAATAAGGTCTCCGTGTGAGCTGCTTAATTTTCTAACCGGTCGATGCGGCTCTAGATACAAATTAATATCAAGCCATGATGATTATTTTTTTTTACACGTTTATTTTGAATTTAAATCTGCACAAATTTAATCCTAGGGTTCTAATAGAATACTAAAAGAAGCCTTATTTGAGGCTTTGATGATCATTGTTTGGTCTTTATCAAGCATCATCAAACGTTGTACCATTCAAGACGTGGGTTAGGCCAAAATTAAGATTAAATGAGAAGTCAATTGTATTTGAATATTTTAATAAAGGAAAAATAATATAAAAAATAGGTGTAAACTCAAATGTCACGATGTAACGTTGACAAATGTGTACAACTTTTTGGAAAATTAAGACATGAAGTGGGATTGGTGATCATAGCAATTAACAATTTGTTCTTTTTTCATACTTATAACATTTAAACATGCCTAAAACATCCTCACCGGCCAATAACATTATAATAATCGTCACATGAAACGATCATATAGTAATAGTAATGTTATATGTGCACTGTAATTGTATAATTATAATGTAATTGCCGCGTATCGTGACACTAATGTTGCATTGAATCCTTAATTATTGTAGCGATTAATTGATAATTATTTATTAAACCTTGAAATTATATATTTTTTTCCTATAAATGCAAGAAAGTGAATATGTTGTGGCCTCCCTGCTCTACTTTTGCAAAGTATTTCGTGCAAATAGAATAATTGAATTTCGATGATAAACGGTAGGGGTGGGCAAAACCGTGAAACCGTCGGTTTTAATCCGGTATTGGTTCTAATTTTTAAAAAATTGTGATTTATGGACCGGTTCTGGTTTTTAGAAGTAAAAAACCGTGAAACATGAACTGTGACCATGAGTCCGAAAAGTTTTAAAATCGAGTAAAACCTGACTCAAATTCTAATAAAATCTGATATAAATCTTAAAACTAGTTATAAACTCACATAATTACTTAAAACTTGATCCAAATATAATAAAAATATATTTTAATTTTATTAAATATAAAATAAAACTGAGCAAGACCGGCCCATACTCCTAGTAAATGGTCAAAAACACCATTTTTTACGATATCTCAGATATATACACCCATAATGTAATATCAGCGAAAAACGTGGATTGGGAAATCAAATAGTCAAATGGAGCCAACAAGAAACCCGAGAGGGGGACATTCATTCACATATTCCCGAACTTTGTGGGCATCAAAAAAGTTGAGCGCGATTGGATCAAATTAATCAAAAAGCGCCACTCCACTTGGATGAATTTGAAGCTCAAGAAGAATCAAATGGGGTCAAAAAGATGGTACCCCCTTCTATTTTCTTCGAGTTCGTCTTCCCTTGCCACCCTATCCTTATCTCGGTTGATCTTCGTATGTGCTTTGTTTCGTTTTAGAAATGTTTACATGCTTTTTTCTTAATAACGTTACATTTACACTCTTATTTTATTGTTGTTTATAAAGATTACAAATAATTTTTCACTGTAGTTCGATCCAAGTTTGGAACAAGATTCAAATTTTATTCGGGTTTTAAATGCATTGGAGTCTCTTATTTGACCACTATTGATGTTCATCAAACCGTGAACCACGGTTTTGGGAGGTGTTAGAACCGAAATCGATTCAAATCCTCTCAAATCACCCTAACCTGCACGGATCCACTCGAATCACATGTAGCATCAATGCGTATTTTAAGAAAATAGAATAAGAAGTTATAATAAAATTGCAAAAATTGTAACTTTTGTTCTCTAAAATTGCTAACCTGTTCGATATTTCTGACAAATCGATGAACTTGATTTTAGAAAATCTTTAACTTCGATCTAATACAAATTATTGAGAAATCGAACGATGATTGAAAAGAAGATAACACATGACACATAAGATTTAACGAGGAAAAACACTTGAGGAAAAAAATCACCGACAAAAAAACAAATCTACAATGAAAATGAATACTTCTAAATTTCAATATTTTGACCCTATATAATCCCATATGAGGTCGACAAGTCTGAACCCTAACATAAGTTTGAAATACCCGTGGCTACTCAGTGTCATGTGTAGTAATTTTAGATGCTATCGCTATAAAACAAATCGAGGCTAATTTCTTTCTCCAATAAATTCATCTAAAAACACAAGGCTACACGAAGCTAAGGGAAAATGTCTGCAAGAGCAGCAGAATACGGTGCAAATCGAGTAAAATATTAGTTGTGTACGAAGCCAAACAAACACGAACATACAATTTTCATCTTCCGAGGAGGATTACAACTAAAAACTCAGATCATTTAAGCTCTCTATGCCTGCAAAATAAAGAAAAATGGTAATTAATTTTCAACAAAAAAATGGAAATGAGAAATTTGTTTTTAAAGGCTATCATTCGACCTTGCTCGCAATATTGTTGGAGAGCCAGTCAAGTCCTTCATACAGTCCTTCACCAGATGTGGCACAAGTGCTTTGGATATACCTGCAGGATACATGTGGCCATGTTGTTACCCTAGCCGAACTAAGACCATAAAAAAAAGAAAAATACAATTAATCTAGCTTACCAGTGGCGTTGGCGAAGGGAATGGAGGCCAAGCTTATCAGTTATCTCAGCTGCATTCATGGCATTAGGAAGATCTTGCTTGTTAGCGAACACTAAGAGCACTGCATCCCTCAACTCATCCTGTAAATTCGAAGTTAATAAGATATAAATATATAATAGGCATGATTCCCATGCACATTTTAAACCATATTAGCAAGCAGTGTCAACAAACCTCGTTCAACATTCTGTGCAACTCATCCCTAGCCTCAACAACACGGTCTCGGTCATTGCTATCAACAACAAAGATAAGTCCTTGCGTGTTTTGAAAGTAATGTCTCCACAATGGGCGGATCTTAGGAGGATTGAAACACAAAATGTGAGTAATAAACATAAAATAAACTTAAACGTCGTACTTAAGGTACCAACTTAATATTCATGTCCAAGAGGTGACTGCTCTGACTCTAATAGAAATATAAGTGCTAAAACTGAAAATTGTAAAGGCTGCAATATACCATTGAAATACCAATTTCGATTCATAGATAGCGTATGTTGGGCTTTATACATTATAAAACTAACAAATCAATTAAAGACTACCTGAAACTCTGACTAGAAAAGAAATTTAGTAATCACATATATCTTAATAAAAATCTGAAATTTATTTATAACTTTTTAAAAAGAAATAATGATTGAGTCCAAAGAAAAATCTCAATGTCAAACAGCTAGCCTACATGAAATGAGTATCTTAGAAAAGTGTTTGTTTTCAAATTACCTTGTCTTGGCCCCCAACATCCCAAACAGTAAAGCTGATGTTTTTGTACTCCACTGTCTCAACGTTAAAACCTGAACGGGTATATATGAGTGAAAATAGGAATGAAAATATTATAGCATAATGTACATTAACTACAACACTACAATGAAAAGAAAGAACCTTGCAACAAAATACTTACCAATGGTGGGAATGGTGGTGACAATCTCCCCCAACTTGAGCTTATACAGAATGGTAGTTTTACCAGCAGCATCAAGACCTACCATAAGTATCCTCATCTCTTTCTTTGCAAAGAGACGACTAAAAAGCTTGGCGAAAGATAGCCCCATCTCGTGTAAACTGAAAAGAAAAAAAGAAAGCGTCAGTCAAATTCCAGTGGTCTCAATTCAAGACTATGATACATAGGAGAGCCATGCACTAAAAGAACAACACCAGCCTTTTAAACAAACCCGGCCAAATTAATTCAAGAAAAAGTATAATGACAACTACCACAAATGTAATAGGAAGAAAAGTGAAAACTCAAATGATTCAGGATTTATGCTTTCACATATAAATGCATAGGCAAATAAATTGCTCGACTGAAATTCAAAATGCCTGTTGAATTGTTGAATTTTAAATATATCCCATAAAATGCTGATTCAAGCAGCAAATGACAGCGAAAATCAATCCATCTGAATGATCGAATGAACGTTTAACATAATAAAACAAATATATATAACAACAGAAACTGCAGAGAATGAGTAAAGTGAACAGATCAGAGCAAAAACCGCAGTCAAATATCAAATTAGGCTCCATCAAATCCAGAAATAAAAGAACTAACCAAATCGATCAGATATATAAATAAAAAAAAATACAGAAAGAAAAGATGAAAGCAAACACACAGCTGAGAAAACAGATCCAAGTCCAGATACGAAATTAAGAAAAATCATACAATTCCAATAGATCAGCGAATCGAGTAAATAAAAGACGATCCAAAGCAATAAAACTAGCCTAAAATGAGACCGAGAGCAGGCAATGGATCAACGAAGCCGTACAAAATTACAGATCTCAATTTCTCCCTCTCTGAGAAGGAGCTGTTCTCGCCAAAACAAACGCTTCCCCGCAGTCAACGAAGGACCGTTCATTTATACAGGGTAGAAATGAACGGGGATTTTAAGCAAGTTATAACGACGTTAATCGTAATTCGTATTCTTGGGTTCATCTCCGTCTGTTTCGGTGACGCCGTTAAGATTGATCGTGCTAACAAGTATGAAATAACAGCACTCGAATAGAATCGCGCGAGCTATCGAGCCTGTTTGGATAGCAGCGCACCGCCTTTCTTGATTCGGATTGGGGATGTCCGAGTTCCGACCCAAGGAATTCTTGACTCCAATTTTGAATTTAAGCTACAATAACAATGTGTAATTAAATTTTAGAATTTTTGGTGTTATAATACTAATATAGTAATCTAGACAAATATAGCATTCAATTTTAGTGATAATAAATTAAAAATAATAATAAATTTAATTTTTAATTTAATTTTTTATTATATATGGTGATCATAATAAAAAATATATTATTTTTTTAATTTTTTTTAAAATACGAAAGTGATGCAGAATTGAACGGTAATTCATGATTTAAATTTGGTTCACCTCCTATGCCCACCGTCTTAGTTCCGGGGTGCAACCGGATCAAATGTCTTCAATTACGAGCAAAAATTTCAATTTTTTGGGCAAATAATTGAATAACACATTATCCATAACCTGCAATCCTTGTCCAAACAAAGATACAATTACCAGTGTTCTTAGTTCATAGAAGGACTTAAAGATGGCCTAGGTGGCTACGCATGAGAAGATAAATCCGAACGGCCTCCAGTCATCCTCTCCGCTTTCTCCCCGCGCTCCCCTGAAATTACCATCCGTTTATATGCAGTTTTTACAGAGTTTTATGCAATTTTAGACGATTTTTTCGTTAATGTTTACCAGTACGAACTCTAATTACGTCCGAGACCGGAACCACTGCATGAGAACCATGAAAATCATGTTACAAAGTTGGAATATTAACTTTACTTAGGACTTTCGACAGCTAGTTCGATGATCGAGATTTACCGAATATTTTGCCATCACCGATCTCTCCGGTTCTTGCCTCCTCGATTATCTTCTCGATCACAGCTTCAACCTGATACAAGATCATCGAGGGTTTCGAGTAGTTTCTTTTTTCGGAAATTCAAAACAAAACTAAATTCATACTCGTGAGAGAAAGCTTGGAGATTTGGTGCTCACACCTGCTCTTTGCTCACCACTATCTCCATCTTAACTTTTGAAACAAAGTTGTCCTCAGAAAATTCAGACCCTGCAGAGTAACATGAGAAGAAAACAAATAAGTACGGTGCCGGTGATAAATATATATTAAACATCGATCACTCTTTTTCATGCACACACTCGATTTTGCACCCAATTTTTAGCACAAAATTCAATCGTTGATCTTCTTATCTTCGAAATCAATCATGATGTTGTGCACACTAACAAGAAAGAGAGTCGAGATGCAAAGATCTGTAAAAAAATACTCTTATGAATAGGGGTGGGCGAAACCAGACTTGGACTGCGATTTGAATAGGAACCGTTAGTTTTGGTCTCGTTCTAGTCCTAATTTTTAAAAACTGTGAAACTGCAATCGGACCGTGGGTAAAAAAAGACCTAAAATTCGGTAAATCCTGACCCAAAATCAAATAAAGTCCGATATAAATTCAAAAATTAATTGCAAACTTAGTAAAATTGCTCAAAAACCGACCCCACTATAATATAAAATGTATTTTACTTATATTTTTTTAAATACGGAACCAGACCGGAACAATTTCAGACCGCTCCGTATTTCAGGGTTTCATTGCCGATCATCCCAAAACTGGACAGGAAAAAACTCGGACAACACCGTATGTCACGGTTTCGGTTCTGATTCACCCCGAAACCAGACCAGACCTAATCGCATCAACCCCTACTTATGAGTGGAACATTGAAACATTTGACGTCTCTTATCATTAATTGCACAAATCATTTTGTACAAACAAATGAAAAAAACAGTAAGGAAAGACCATGATTCGATCATACCAAGCAATAGAAAGTAAAAAAATAATCTGAGATCAGAGTGAAAGAACTTACCGCCATCCCTCTCTGTCGAGCCACCTTGTGCCCCGAAACCTCGAACATCAGATACAGTGACACCCCGGATACCCATTTTCAGCAAAGCCTTCATTTTCAATAAAAATGATAACACCAGATCTCAGTGAAATGAAACTGTGCAAGTTCTATAACTAGCGAGATCTACATTTTCAGTAATGTGGTTATTCAATGCTAAATTATGCTAGTTAAAAGTGCATTTTCGATGAACTATACAAGGATAATTTGAAATGGCAGCAAGCTTGCAAATCAAGAAAGAAATTCGAGGAATTAATGGGATAATTAGCTTATTTTGACAGGATCTATATAATCAGCAACAGAAGTCATGTTGAATGTTCTTTAGCTCATACCGAAGAAACCTTTTGGATCCTCCAAGGCCTATCTCGTCCCAGGTTCAGAAACATGGAAGAGATTGAATTAACATCAGAAGCAATAGTCGTAAGAGGCTTATTTTATAACATTTCAGAAGAAAGAACACAATATTGATCAATCTCAGAAGAAAATTAACAGGGTTTGAAGTAATTCACCTGATAATTGCCTCCACTTTGTAAAATTTCGAATCCGGTACATAATCTACGAGTGATCGCACAAAAGAAGAACCATAAATAGATTAAAAAATCGAAGCACCCAGTCCAAGTTTTCAAACGAACTTACCCCAAAACAGCAAAACTAGAATTGGGAGAAATAAGAAGTCATGGATAGAGTTATACTCATACCCGGAGAGCTTTGAGCTCTAATAGCGGAGAGCATGCGACCATTTCTTGGAAGTTTAAAATGCACATTGAGCGGAGAAAACTTAGAATCACAAAGATTCGGAAGCATGGGAGTAGAGAGCCGAAGTATTTTAGGAAACTGGAGAGGATTGTTGAGAGCGGTGGCCATAGCAAGGCTCAAAGAAGCAGCCATGGCTGTAATCGTTCAGAGCTCAACACAGTACACACTAATGGGTGGGGAGCTCCCTCAAGAGTCGAGTTCTCAGAACCGCCCCCATCCTCGTAGTTAACGCCGGTAAATTCAAGGACAAATGCCTGTACATTGATTTGAAAAACGATTGTGAAAAACAGTTTTGAAAATGGAGAAGAGCTTTTCAAAAACCCATCTCATCCTCCCCCAGAAACTTGGGCTAAGTTGAAGATCCATTGGGCTTTATCCTTTTGACTGCAAGCCCAAAAGAATTTTTTTTAATTTTAATAAAAATATTTTCGTCAATTTTTTTTTAATTTTAGGATAATCGTTAAATTTAATTAATTCTAACAATTTATTGAGAAATTAAAATATGGAAATAAAATTAAAAATAATTTTTTTTTATTAATTTAGTATCGTTTTAACCTTTTTATCATCATTTTGCAGATGATGGACTATGTTTTGAATAGCTTATATTATATTGTTAATGATCGTCTATTGTATTTAATTACGTTATGAGAGTTTGAAATGAGTATTTATTTCTATTCTCCTTCATTATTTAAGGATATTAGATATTTGTGTATATTTCCTTTTACAACCAAATATTATTTATTTTTATAATTTTTAGACAAATCTTTTGAATATTCAATCTTAAAAATAAAATTAAATAAAGCATGTCCGGCCCGCGGTTCACAATTGCACAAAGTAGCTTCACTAGTTCAAATTTTATGAGATCGTATCTCACGGGTAGAGTATTATATTGGAGTGAAACTAGCATGAGTCTCGTCTGTGTCTACTCCTAATTTTTAAGAATTATATTGTTTATAAAGAGAAATAACAACCTAATTTAAATTAAAATTTGGCCAATAAATATAAGAATCATTATAAATGTTAAGCATATATTAAATCAATTAAAATATAATTACTATATTAAAATTTAAATAATTATTATTAAATTATGATAACTCTAAGGACTGTAAAAAAATACAAAAATTCATCTTCATCTGCCAGGCCCACGCCATGGCGACAGGGCTATAATTCCGCTACTAAATAGAACACCCCAATAATGGAGGGCCATTTAAGTCATGGAAAACAACAGTGCTGGCTGGAATTCACTCTCAGAAGATATGTATTTGAGTGGAAGATTGGAACCAGACAAAAGGAGCAGAAGATGACCTCGTCCACGGCTAAACCAAGGTAGAGTTCTTGTTTTTCTTCTTGTCCAAACATGGTGTCTAAGCTTTCTATTCAAAAAAAATTTTCTGTTTTTTTTTGTGAATTTTAAGGTTGGAAGGGAAGGTGGTTATAATAACTGGTGGAGCCAGTGGGATTGGAGCGGCGGCGGTGAGATTGTTCGTGAAAAATGGCGTTTTCGTTGTCATCGCCGATATTCAAGACTAGCTCGGCCATGAACTGGCGACCTCCATTGACGCCAGTAGAAATTCACTGGTAATTCTATTTTTCATTCATCACAACTATTTATACAAGAAGAATAAAACTAACACTAACTACATTTGATAACTATTTTTATAACTTCTCTAATATTCTAATACCCCCTCAAGTTTAAGGGGTACCACATTAAGCTTGCCCCGTAAACACTTGAATATTTCTCCAGAAAGTGGTTTAGTTAGGTCATCCGCAAGTTGAGAAGAAGACGGCGTAAAAGGCACGTTAATTTCGTTTGCAGCTATCTTTTCTCGAATGAAGTGAAAATCTAAATCCATATGCTTCGATTTAGAATGCAAAGCCGGATTACATGCGAGAAACGTCGCACTAATATTATCACATAAAATTTCTGGAGTGGCTTTGAGAGAGACTTCAAGATCATTATAAAGCTTCTTCAACCACAATAATTCTGAGACCGCATCGGCAACGCTTCGATATTCGGATTCCGTGCTTGAACGGGAAACACATTTTTATTTAAAAGATGACCAAGATATTAAGTTCGATCCAAAGAAGAAACAAAAACCACTCGTACTACGACGATCATCGAGAGACGATCCCCAATCCGCATCGGCAAAACCAAGTAAGTAAGGGCATGAGGAATCTCGTACAAATTTCAATGAAAACGAAATTGTACCTTTCAAATACCGTAAAAGTCTCTTTAATGCAAGTCAGTGAGTATCCGTAGGTAAATGCATAAATTGACTCAATTTATTAACGGCAAATGAAATATCCGGTCTTGTGAGATTGCAATATTGCAACCCACCAATGAGTTGCCGAAAAAGAATATCATCCGGTAAAACCGAGTCATCATTCGAAGACAATATCGGTTTAGCTAACATGGGAGAATCCACTGGTTTGCACTCCGACATATTAGCTTTATTAAGTAAAGATTAAATATACCGGGATTGAGATAAGAATAATGAATTCCCGAAAAATCTGAAATTAATTCCGAGAAATTGATGAGGTCTCCCTAAGTCCTGAGACCAAATTTACTACTCAAGAAATTAATAAGAGTAGCAATTTCTGAGTCAGAATTTCCCGTAAGCAATATGTCATCAACATATATGAGCATTAATAACCAAACATAATTCTTCTTTAAGATAAAAAGAGAAGAATCCACCGACGAAGCATGAAACTCGAACTCAATAAGAGCAGAAGAAAGCTTAAAAAACCATGCCTGAAGAGATTGTTTAAGGCCATATAGTGACTTGTGAAGTCGACAAACTAACGAAGGAGAAGATTGACTTACAAACCCGGGAGGTTGTTCCATGAATACCGATTCAGCAAGACTGTAGGATCGT
>QAOC01020682.1:0-11813 GCA_003255005.1 Begonia fuchsioides
CGATACTTTCAAAAATGGCCCGTGATTTACTAACTCTTCATGTTTCAACTGTAGCTTCAGAGTCGGCTTTTAGTGCTGGTGGACGCGTTTACGACGATCGACGAGGGAGTCTTGCACCGGATCTCGTGGAAGCACTCATATGGATAAAGGATTGGAGCGATGCTGTTACGAGAGAGCAACAACGAGATGATGAACTCGTGGAAGAATTCAAAAATTTAGAATTTGACGACTAAATTTTTTTTAAAGTTTACATATGTATTGAGTATTGAATATTAATGCACAATATAATTATTTTGGTACAATGTTATGTAATTTTTCAATAAATGCTATGTAACTTTTTAAATTTTATAATGATTATTTTTCAAATTTCTCATTACGCTCGAATTGTTTGGTTCGTTTAAGCTCGGCTCGTTTTTGGCTCGATTAGACTCAGGAGTTGGGCTCGCTCGGCTCGAGGCTCTGCTCGAATAGCTCGAGGCTCGATAACTCGCTCGAGCCAAAAAAAAATTCAAAAAAAAAGCTCGAAAAGCTCGGCTCAATTAGGCTCCACAGTCTCGGCTCGAATAGCTCGGCAGGCTCGACGAGCCGGACGAACCCGAGCTCGGCTCGCTCGAGCCGGCTCGTTTGCCGGCTCTAGAAAAGACAATCTAAACCCTAGTAGACAATCATTTGACAGTTGACTCGAGCTGTGCTCTCACGGCTGAGTCGAGCCATCCTCAACATTGAAGAGAGGATGGTTAAATATTCAACTCTTTTTTTACAAATTAATCAATATTTTTAATTTTTCTAGACTAATAATTTTTATCACTTATACAGAATATTATTTGATAATATTCTGTAAAGTTTCATTAATTTTTTGCATGTGACAATATACTATAATTTTACAATTGCAAATTATGATATATTTTGTTAAAAATTCGTACAACATTAAAACTTTTAAAAATTACAAGAAAAATTCATATAATATTGCCCTTTAAAGTTGCAAAGTAAGATGGAAAAAAATTAGCCATATATTGCAAGTGAAATGAAAATAAAAATATAAAGTAAGAAAAATCAGACTGTGTTTTGATTCTCTTAAACGATTAAAATTTAAAAAGTTGTGTCTATTCAAACTATGATTTTTCCATGTTAAAAATCAACGGTGCAACCCATACCTTTCATTATACCTTGACTGTTCACTCATACTGCCGTACTCATATAAGAGAAATCAGACATAAGATGTATTTCGATGCCTACTATAGAATCGTGATTAAGCGCATTAGCTGATGTAAAACCTTGATTATTCATTATCATACTATTCGTTTATCATTTGAGCTTTATTCCTTCTCGTTCTAGCAAGACTCAACGACACAATAATATTGTAATATTTCCTTACCATCGTAATGATAAATACAATATCCAACGTTGAGTGACTTTTGAACATGTTATCATACGTTGTAGCAATTCATTTTGCTTATAGGCCGCTTTTTCAATTGATGAGCACGAGTGTGCCCATCAACATAATTTATTAGCCGCTCATGATTGAAGGGTGTAGAGGCCATAGCTCCACATAGATTATTTGGTTTTTAGGGAAAATATATTAATACCTTTTTACCATACGAAAACATAAGATAAGTTATTTATCGTAATTTTTTGTTAGAACTCTAATAGTCGATGACTTATTTGATTTTTACCAAAAAGATATTAATAGATTAGACAAATCAAATAAAACATTATGGTTGATTTTACTGAACGCCCTTAACGTTTGGGTAGTAACAGTCAACACCTTAAACATTTCCATTTGTTATATAGTAGTTTGATGGTTAAATTTATTCACATTTATCACTCGCTAGCACTTGCTAACCATATTCTCACTTAGGAACTTGCAATCGCATTTCTCAATAATTATAATGTTAATTTTGAAATTTTTAATTAAATTAAGGTTTAAAGTTTAATTTTTAAGTATGATATCAAACTTGAGTCAAATATTTGATATAAAAAATATAAATTAAGGAGGGATTGCAAGTCTATATTCACATTAAAAAAATTAATTCAGAAGATGTTTTGTGAAAAATAAAAAATTTGAAGAGTTGGTTATTAAAAAAATTCATGGAATAATTTAGTAAATAATTGTACAAAATGTTTTAAATTTTAACAAGGAATTTAAAAAGTATCTGTATTTGCTGCCCTCTTGTTTCACGATTTCTACTTGGTATTTCTCACTGGTTCTTCCTCCCTCCCTGACTCGGCCATCTTCTTTATCTTCTCGTCCAATGAGGAGATTAGAGTGGGTGATATTTGGGTACGCAGAAATGGAGGACCAGCATGTGTCGATTGTTCTACACGTTGCTCCAAACTGTAATTTTTTTACGTTTTCTCTACTCGTTCGGTGGAGAATTTCCTCTTCTTCCTTGTTTTTCGCCTCTGCTTCTTCTCTGCACTCCAATTCTTATGATTCATAACTCCATAAAGAAAGTACCATTGCGGCTTTTTTATCCTGAATTTTTCTCCCTGAATATTGTGTTTCTTCTGCCAGTAGAATTTGTAGTTTAGTTTTTTGTGTCTTGCTTTAAAAAGTGAGTGACAAGAAATGTTCTCGTAAAGACCCGAAATTTTAAATCTTGAATTTCAAAAAAAAATTTCGCGAAGTTTGACTAGTCAATTGTCGTATACGGAACGTAAATTTATTGTATATGCTACGAGTGACGACTTGGTCAAACTAATTAAATTGGGATATCTCGGGACGGAATCAAGCTACGATTTTCGAATGTGACGTAAAAGCTGATTTTACGAAATCAGTGGTCACATAATCGTACTGAGATTTTTAGTGGAACGACGGGAATCGAACGAAAATTAGGAACGTTATACGAAATAAATATTATATTTTAATAATATTATATTATTCAATATAATATAATATTATTATAATATAATATTGAGGTAAAAGATGAAGAAGAACGTCTTCTTCTTCGATCTTTCCCCCCGACGTCCGAAACTAGAGGAGAGAGAGGGAGAAAAGGAAATGCCGGCAAACGACGTCTGTTCGAAGAGATCTTGGTGTTGGAACGTCCGTCTTAGAAAGATAAAGAAGTCTGTACAAGCAGTTTTGAAGAGGAGTTTAACGACATTGAACCGAGCCCGGAGCGGAAAAAAAGGACTAAAAAGAGAAAAGCACTCGTCCGCAAAGGTAAGTTATTCGTATTTTCTGCATTAAATCTAGATGCATGATTTAAAGTTGATAATAACCATATTTTGGTGGTTGACACCTAAAGCGACGTGGCGCACGTCAGTTTTCAAGTATTGATATATAGTTTAATTTAAACGATTTAAAATGCATATGTTTATAATCCAGATAGGACATGATTTATATTGCCGGTTGGCTTGATTTAAATGATTTATATTTTATTTGTTTGCCTATCTGAATGAGAATGGATATTGAATTGGGTTGTTTTGGACTTCCACGTTTATTTAAAAACTGGATTTGGTTTTATAAAATGTGGATTTTGTTTGGATACGATCGGCCACATTAGTTCGGTTAAGGTGAGGCGTGGCCCCTTCCGTTCAGAGTTGGTAGGGTCGGTCGGGCAGTCGGGCTGTTGGCCCCATTCGTTCGATCAAGGCGAGGCGTGGCCCCTTCCGTTCGGAGTTGGTAGGGTCGACTTGTGTCATATCACATGATGTGATATGGGTGGGTGATAAGGCTGTGATGATATGTTCCCTGGGACACCCTAATACCCCTAAACCTGGCCAGGGATCACTGATGCGTGCAGGGTACGATGACCGGGATCAGAACATTCTTAGCGGATTGCCCTTGGTACCCATAGGGCTGTGTGCCGTTGTGGTTTGAACCGGGTAGCTAACGGTCGGGTTCCTGATCGGCATCGGGTTACAGTAGCTTGGGTCCGAGACACCTTACCGGGAGGCCTTTGGATGGTAGTCGGCTGAGGCCACTGTGGTTTGATCCGGGTTGTTAAGGGTACCCATGGAGGACCAGCATCGGTTTCTTTCTGACTCATGAGATGGTGAGCCGTTTGCCCATCTTTCTATGGTGTGTCGGGGTGGTCCTTGTGTGACACTCTTTTTTTACCGGTATTTTATGTGTTATATGGCTGTGAGGGCATTTTGTAGTATAGTCATCTACATATATGACGGGTTTTCTAAATACCTCACAGGGGCCCGATGGGCCGGGTTTTTCCCAAGGGAAAATGATTTGTTTTTATTGGGCTCGTGGAGCCGGGATTTGAAATGGTGAAATATGCATGATTTTGATTGAGTTTCAAAATGTATGCATCATATAGAATAGATCGCCATTTTTTTTTGGGGGAAAGATCAAATCTAAGTTTTAACCGGAATGCATTAAATATAGGTAACTTACAAGTTTATCACTCACTCAAACGACAATATTTTTTTTATCAGGCTAGCAGTCGATTTTGGAACTGGTAGAGATTTCTTGGAAGAATGTCTTTATTTTTTTTCCTTTGTTGTAACTGGTAAGAATTTGTGAGTGGACACAATTGAATAATATTCTTTCGATTTGGTTGTATAATGATTTATTTATGCTATGACTTAAAATATTTTGGATTGATAGACCCGGGGTATTTTGGTAAGAGAAATTTCAGCAAGTTTTAATAGCCTTTGAGTCGGATTTCCGAATCTGCAAGGTGAATTTTGTTATCTGATCTAGCGTTTTTGCCAGGTCCTCTTCGGGGCATGACAGTTTTGTTATTAAATCGACCGTGCTAATGATTTTATAGTTTATATTTGTTTATTCCATGCATCTATATGTTAATGTGTATGTATATGTAGACTTGCATCGATGTAGTTTGTGTCTGTTAGTGTTTGTTGAACTGAAGATATGAGGAGAAAATTAGGGTGATCTGGTTTTGAGTGACTGCCCAGATTTCTTCTGCAGATGATTACACCGTCGGATATGTTTTATACATTGCCGACATCTTGTCAGCTGTTTGCATGTTCTTTTTATGTTTTATACTTTAAACCAGCCAAGTAGGAAATTCGCTTTTGAAACTAGAGTCCTACACTTGAGACTCACAAAATTTGAATTTGAAAGACTGATAATTATTGGAAATATCTTTCTCTTCAGCTTTGTAGTTGAATTACGATGCCTATGAAGAAAGGTGTGGACATGGAGGGATATGATGATTCAAACAGGTACTTATGATAGTTGGCGTAACTTATTGTTCTCCCGGTGCTGCTGAATTTAGTAGTGCTGAGCTTTGAGGTTACGGCTGCCTGAATTACAACTATCTTATCTCTGATTCCTCCTCTGTACACGATTTTATCTCCTTCCGAAGAATTCTCACTGCCCTCGACTTCTCTTCCTCCAATCTCCATTGTTATTTTCTTGTTGCTATTTCAAACCCAAGATGAAATATGTCCCCCTGATCTGTGACTTGTATTTTACTCTTAATGTAGTACTAAAAGAGCTTTCTCGTTGACTATTATGCAAGAGTTTAGTGGACTGTCTTTACCTCTAAAAAAAGAAGCCTCTAATGGACTCTTTTCTCCATTTTTTTAGGTTGAAGGTAGAGCAAGAGTTGAGTAAATTATTCTTTTTTAATTCAATTAACACATTTCTCATTGAGTTGCAGATGTTAGATGATCATAATATGTGTTTGTTTAGTCTGAAATCTTTGATTTGGTAGTGATTGTTGAAGTTGGTATGAGGATTGAGCTTCATGTTTTATGAATTCATAGTGGCCAAGTTACTGAATCATTATTACTCTTATGTCCAGGGTGCTCAATTTTTTGTTTGTGAGGGTTAAAATCTTATTTTATATGATGATGTTTGAGCCTTCATAAACCAGCCAAGGACGCATAGCTACTCCTACCCGCTAAGTATGCGATGATGAGAGACAAATTCACAAGACAAACTGTTTGCATAACTCGGGGAGGAGCCAAGCGTGATCGGAACTGCTGGTTTACTACCTCAGGATTCTTGTTCTTAAAACAAAAATCAATTTTAATAACTGTATAAATAGGACTATTTGACGTCCCACCCTTGCTTGCGCATTCTCTTTGGTGCTCTTAATGTTTCCTTTTTGAGATAGTATCAACCTCTTCATTTATCTCTAAACCACTATTCCTTTGGTACTAACTTATTCTAACAATACTGTCAGTATTTTCTGTTTGAATTATATGAAAAATGGGATTGACCCTTTTGTTTTCTATCCACCGTTGTGTGGATAAGCCACGTTGTTTAATGATTTTCAAGCCACGTTCGGCGATGATTCAAATTGAGACCCCATGCATCGTTTCTTCAATGCTCCATTTTAAGAAATTCTAGTGCTATACGTAACCAATGGTGGACCTAAGCATCATTGAGCAAAGTTTATCGTAATCATCATGCAGAACAAAATGGCATCTAACTCCCAATTATGCTCATAGTTACCCATGAGGAATTGGTTAGAAAAGGCTCCCTTCTTCATTCTACTAGGATTAAATATTCCACTCCTAATCATCTACCAGCATGGAAGAAACAAAATCGCACCCAATCTCCCATTTTACTTTCCCATCATTTCTCTCTCTCTCTACCACTTTCTCTCTCTTGGAAACTCTCTCAAACGATTATTACAGCCGTTATTCGACCATTGTTTACGTTGGAAATCCTCAAAAAATGAATTCTACAATTGATTTTGCTAGATCAAGAGCGTGAGAGAATGGGGGAAAATGGCGTAGTTAAGAAAACAAAGAGTGCAGGAGGATGCGTTTTGTGTGAGAAACCTATAGTTGTGGTCAAATTTTCGAGCCAGGAAGCAGGCAGTGTTTCGTCCTCAACTGATTCAGGTTTAGAGCCTGGCCTCGGCGATGACGACGTTGTTGGAGTGGATTCCGTGTAAGATTTTACGCCGATTTCATTTCCCAAGTTATTCATTCATTCACGAAATCATCCCATAAGTACGTATTAGTAAATTTATGCATGGATATCGACCATACCTCCGAGAAGAAGGGCAAAATGTGATGTTGTAATGTTCTCCCAAACAAGTGAAGGTGCTGCTTGAATCTTCCTAGGTGTAGCTATATGAACGGGTCAGGTGTAGCTACGTGGTATTATAGTTATCCCACGTCAGATAATTGAAAGAGAGGTGGCTCTTCACTAGTATCTACTTTGAGTTAGTCCTAGATACCTAAGTTGTAACTTTTTCAAGATATTAGTAGAGTGACTTACACTTGCAGGGGTGCTTGAGGACGGAGGCAGTTTGGCCAAACCTCATTGGTGTGTTATTTCTTTTAATTTTGCTTTAGCATTTTGGTTATATCATATTTGATTTTAGTCCTTTGTGGGTTTGTTATTCTGTATCGATTGTGAATTTGTCTTTGCATTAGAGAAGATTACCCTATTTTTCCTGACAAGTAGTATCATAGTCGACGGTTCAACCTAGGCTAATTTTGTGAAATTGAATGCTTTGTATCGAATGTCAACGGAAAATTGATATCTAACTCATGCAAAAAATTCCACAAATGGTGCTCCTCAAGAATGTTGGACGATAATGTCAAGTTCAAGATTTTGGATAGAGTTGTTTGATTAGTATTGATTATGTCGGTATGTGGCAAGGCGATGTGTTTGATACTTTTGTTTCAACAAGGGTTAGACATTGCTACAAAAAATGAGAAACTAGTTGATGTTAATGAGAATGAGAGGAGGATGATCAACCTCTTAGCATGTGATACAATTCGTTCATTTTCAGAGGACATGAGAAAGATTCAAGATGAGATTTCAACGAACAAGTTATGGAAAGCATAGAAGACAAGTTTATGATAAAAAGTAGTTAGAATAAACTCTTTATGAAGAAAAAGTTTCTTCAGTTTTAATACTAGTATGATACCACTATGAATGACAACATTACTGCATTTAATCAGTTAATAGCATACTTGTTGGGCATGGGTAAAGAATTTAAAGATGAAAACTTAACTATGATGTTATGTATCTCTTCTTGATGAATTGGAATACTTAGATACTATTTTGTTTCATGGCAAGGGAGACATATCTCTTGATAGTACATACGTTGCTTTATATAGTCATGATTTGAGAAGAAAAAAAAAGAAAGTAATTGTTGATGAAACACTTGTAGCAAGGGGCTGCTTGAAAAATAAAAAAGAAAGTACGCTAGGAAGAAGAGGAAGATTAGCATTAAGAGATGAAAAAAAGACATTGGAAGAAAGACTATCTCAAATTACAGAAGAAAGAGAAGACTACTATTACTTCAAATGTAGTAGATTGTGATAGTGACATTGATATATCTTAATGTGCAGAATCAACCGAAACAAATACAGCAACATCCAAATCTGATGAGTTAATTTTAGATCCAAATTCAGTATGTGCTAGATTTGAAAAAGAATGTCATCAGTTTGAAAGCGGAACTTTGAAGTTTAATGGCTTAGTTGTGATGAATCGATAGGGAGGTCTAAAACTTACTTCATGTACATTTGTTGTGAGGAAATAATATGATGTGATACCAAATAATATGCTACAATATCAAATAATATGCTCCAATAATTGGGTGGCTTAAGGGCAAATAATATGCTTTGTGAGAAGAAATAGATATAGTAATAAGAGTATAANTGTGGTCGACACCTCAAACGTTCTGGCGAAGGTGCGGTCGGCACCTTCGTATATATGCGGTTGACACTGTATTCATCCGGTCGACATCATGTGCATCTGCAGTCGACACCATGTAGCTATGCGGTCGACACTTACTCTTATTTGAGGAAAATGACTTACCGAAAGAAGAATAGAAAGTTGCTTACATTAGCATTGTTGACATTTGCATCACTACACCTTATGTACAACGTTTACAGGAAAATGACTCATCTAAGTGTCAATCATGTGCAAAATATCAAACGATTACAATTGTTAACGTTTACAATAAATCACAAATGTACACGCATATAAGAAATTAAAAAATTCTTGAACTCCCAATGTACAATGTTGCAGCTAGTCTTCAAATTCCAAGTTCTTGAACTCCTCTGCAAGTGCGTCCTCTCGTTGCTGGTCCCTCGTGACTGCGTCGCTCCAGTCCTTCATGCAAATGAGTGCTTCCACGAGCTCTGGTGCCAGACTTCCCCGTCGATGTTCGTACACGCATTCACCTGCACTAAAGCCGACTCCGAAGCTACAGTTGAGATAGGCGGTGTTAGTAAATTTTGTGTCATGTTCGAGAGCACGGGATACATGGCTCCGTTGGATTTCTACCAACCCAATATGTTGAATGCCTCGTCTCGAGAAATTTGAACTCGATACTCCAAATACACGTCGAGTTCACTCTTATCGAAAGCATATGAATGAACATCGCTTTCTAGTTGGGCATCAATGGCATCCATAACATTTAGTGGTCTTCCGAAACCAGAACTATCATTCGATGTTGATGCCACATCGGACGAAGTATGAGTTCGTGCACCAAAAAATCTAGTTTGGTATGTACCAAACAAAGTAGCAAGGTCGCTACGCAATGTGTTTGGACTGCATACGAGGGCAAAACCTAGGTTCTCCAAAATTTTATCAATCATCAACTTTGTGCCTTTAATTTTATATTTTGGATGCATAATACTAGCAAAAGAAAAAATAGAAGGTACTTGAAGCCAATATTTATGAAATTTAAATTCCATTGAAGTTACGATTTCATTAATTGTATCAATTTTTTTATATCTTTCAAAAGTAGAAGTCAATCTTACGAATCACGGAAGCACAAGATGCGGAGTCGGATAATAAATTCCCGAGCATTCTTTGATGGCTTCAAAAAATAGTTGCCAAAATTTGAGAAATAGATTAGCTATATCCAAAGTAAAATATTGTGTCTTTTGACTAATAAAATCACAAGACGTTCCAATACGGTATAACATTAGATACGTTGAGTTCCACTGAGTTGAAACATCAGTTTTTAGTTTTCTATGTTTGAGGGTCAACCTACAGTATTTCCAAAGTCGACTGGATGTTACCGTTGAATATGGAAATTTTAGCCGTTACATTATGTCGGTCGACCCTTTATGCAACGTCGGTCGACACTTTGTCATTTACCGGTCGACTCTTTGCTATCTGCGGTCTACCCACAAAAATTATTATGTCGATTAAGTGTCGACTGCTGTTACACTAAGTGTCGACCTCACTCCAGGTATTCCGAGCCTACTAAGCCAACTTGCGAGCCGGATCGGTTAGCTCGGCTCGGTACTATAGCAAAACGAGCTGGGCTCGAACTGCTACACTACCGAGCCGGCTCGCCGGCTCGCTTGTTTGCCACCTCTAGTCCAACTCTTGTTTTTCCTTTTTTCACATCTTGAACAATAAAATAATAAACGACTAAATAATAATTACACAAAATAGAAAACCCTATGAAGCAATCTTCTGTGGCAGCTTCGAGGGATATCAACGGCGACTTCAAAAAAATATGGTAGCGAAACTCGGCACTCTGGTTAAGTACTAAGAAGAGCTGCTCGAGCAGGCACAAAGAGATTGAGTAAGCTACAAAGGCTGCGAAGGACGGAGAGAAAAAACGCTCTCCAATTTTGATAGATCTGAGCTCTCGACACTGAATAAGGAAAAGGAATGTTGTCAGAGAGGTAAGTGATCTTTCGCATTTATGATCGTACTCATGGTAGCTAAATGCTTGGGACAAGCAAACAAGGTCAGGAGAAGAACTATGACTGTTAATTTTAAAGTCGAGAAAAAATCGATGGAGTACAGAAAATAAGACGAGAAAGTGAATTTTTTCCTTTAGATTAGGGAACTTTCATTTCATAAAAGAAAAGAAAAACAAACTCAGATTTGTAAGCGACTACGAAAAGGAAATATCTCTTTAACTCAATCAAGCGAGTAGAAGATACAAAATCAACAGTACGACTAGTGCTGGCAATCGAGCCGGCTCGAGCCCGGGAAAGGCCGGCTCGTCGAGCCTGACGAGCCAAACGAGCCAAGCCTTTCGAGCCTGTCGAGCCTATTCGAGCCGGCTCTGTCGAGCTTTTTTAAAAAAAATTTGGCTCGAGCCGGCTCGCGAGCCTCGAGCCTAAACGAGCGAGCCGATCTGAGTCAGTCGAGCCTAAATGAGCCGAGCCAAACGAGCCAAACAATAAAAAAAAATTTCGTATATTGAAGTTGTATAACTTATTCGATATTATGTAATGACCAATATAAATTGCATGTGGAGAAACAAATTGCATGCCATCTTTAACAATCAAATTTAAAATATGACAAATACACCGCATATGAAAAAGGGATGAATGACTACTATCGAATTGAAAATATTTTCTAAATTGATTAACACAAACATTATTAGCGGAAGCATTATCTAAGGTAATACTGAAAATTCGATCTCTTATGTTGTATTCTTGTAAAATACCAACAATGTATCGATAAATTGTGATACCACTATGAGAGTATTCACAACTCCGAAAACCTAAAATTCGTTTATTAAGTTGCCAATTCGCATCAATGAAATGCGAAGTAACAACAATATAACCGAGTGCATTGGGTGCACTTCACAAATCAGAAGTAATACATATAGACATCGTGAGCGCATGCGAAAATAAAAGAAGTAAATCATTTTTCATTTTTTCATACAATTTTATTATGGCGCCTTGCAATGTATTGCGAGGAATTCGCTTAAAACTTGGATTAATGAATTGTTGTATAAATTCTACGGTTCCCTCGTGATCAAAGATTGAGAGAGGTAACTCTCGCTGTGCCACAAATTTTGCAGCACCTTCTCGCATTCTATCATACGAATAAACAAAATTTCCAGTTCCCAGAGCGTTTAATTGAGATTGCATACAATCTTTCATGAAGTTATAGAGTGATTTGCATAGAGAGTTTACGTAAAAAAATT
>QAOC01020696.1:0-18031 GCA_003255005.1 Begonia fuchsioides
AGTTGAATTTCTTGAGTTGTTAAATTAGTGTTTTGCAATTTATCTAAACGTCTTTAATTTATTAAAACGTTAGCTCAAGGGGAATAAGATTGGTTCTGAAGGTCTTTAAATCTCAATGTCCTTGTCATAAGATTGGAAGGAATTGAGAAAAGAAGCCAATCGGTAGGCGACGCCAGCCACCGATTTCATAGATATCTTTTCCGTCAAACGTGCTGTAGTCTGTGCTGTAGCACAGACATACAGCCGAGAGTGAATAACAGGAGAAACCGAAATCTAACCTTCTTTATCGCTGAATCTCGTTCGTTTATCAGATCTGCCTACATCTTTTAAGTTGTTTATATTTTCATTTTATTTTACTTTTAACAAAAAAATCATCAAAACAATCTTTCTCAATTTTATATAACTATTTTACATCGCATATTCGGAAAATATTAGATTTCATTATCCTCGTGGGATCGATAATCTTTTATATTACTTGACTGTGCACTTGCGGTTTTTAACGACACATTCGCACCCAACAGTCAAAAGGGAACTTTCTCTTCCTTTTTGGTTGCTTGGCCAAATCGGGTAGCTTATTTTGAGCTATCCGATTTGAGCACTCTGCCCAAAAAACTTGGTGGATGTTTTAAGCTCTTTGCTTGGTTTTTGTAAGGGCTTTTCCCAGTTTTCGAAAATCAATAGAGTGCTTAGCATTTCTCTCCTCCTTGGACGTTTTTGCCTCCAAGACTCGGTGTGCTCCGACGATCACTCTAGTGACCGAGAGCTCTCCTTAGGTGCTGACTATTGCCCGAGCTAAAATAGTTAAACTGTGCTGCATTTCTCCAACCACACATCGTGGCCTTGAGGGTGAGAGTGCAATCCATCAGCTCCTTCATCCATAACCCTTCTGAAACCAATTTGCATCCCGAGATATCCTTCCTCCATTATACCCTTGTATTTGGCCTATCTGGGTTGACTTCCCCTAACTCAAGTTCTGGTTTTTTTCCTTCCCCTCCCCTTGATTTCTATCAGTTCTACCCAAATTGCAATCGACACTCTATAGGACCGATCGACCGATCTTTAGAGATAATTAAAGGAGGAGCCAAATTTTTTTATGGAAAATTAGGATAAATCAAATTAATATTATTGAAGTTAGATTAAGATGATTTGTGACTTTGAAGAGCACCTTAGAAGGTGTGGAATGGATTGACGACACCTCGTGCTTACTTTCCACCTCCACCTTGCATAGTTTACCTTTTCATTTTAACTCTAGCTAAACTTCATCGGCCATCTTTGAGCTACAAAAATACTCTCTCTCTGTATTTTCTCCATATTTGAGAGTTGTGGTGAAGTTTTGGTTAGAAGTTAAAGAAGAGAACAAAAGAGTTTTGTGCAGCTAAAGTCAAGTTAGTCCACCCTAAAAGCAAAGATATAAAGGAGAGGAGAAACCCACAACCAAGAGGTTTATGATTTGAAGTTTTATGCTCTAAGGTATCTAATCTCACCATAAAATGATATTTAAGTTGATGTATTAGCTTTCAGTGGTTGATTGTGCATGATTTGCATGTATTATGTGAAGTTATGAAAAATTTCAGACAATTACGTGCTGTTTCAGAATTCGAATTTTTAAGTGATCTTCAAGTGGTCAATTAACTTCAACCTCTTTAGTTGATTTACAGTCGACATATTAAGGATGATTGTGACACTTGAATCACTTTAAATGGATTAGTGTAGCTCAAGTTACAGAGGTTTGAAGTTGCTGCAAAAACATGATATTTTCGAGATTTCTCATTTGAGTTTCTTTTATGGTATTAGAGTTACAAAGTAATCAAGTGGAAGAAATTAAGTTATCAAGTGACCAACTTTAAGCTAAGGACTTAAGGTAAGTCAACATTGTTTGTCTTTGGCCTAGAAATGAATCTACATTATAAAGAGTAGTTCTTGAGGATTTATATGAATTGTTATAGTTAAAATGTGACTTTTATAATTCATGCACGATACTAGACTGTTTGGGGTGTAACGCACTATACACCGACCTCAAGGTATTTGAGAATTGTTTGTGTGCATGTTTGCTATTGATTGATTGTTTGATATATTGTATTAGAATTTAATGTTATTACTTGAGGGTATGCTAAAATCGTATGTCACCATGTTCATGCATCATGTTTTCATAAAAGTATAAAAATGTTTTACATGCATGATTTATATGATGTAACCCGACTGGGTATTGAAGATGAAATTGAGTAAAGCTGCCTCGAGGGAGGCCATACAGTGCTAATCCTCAATTTTTTCGTACTTTCAATATTTAATGCGTAATGTACGTAATTATCTAATGTTCTGGGTGAAGGCTGTTCTATACTGCGGACGATACGGCTGCTATTAATTTGGTTGTCCTGGACCATATGATGCCTTTCATCCCTGTACGATTTGTTGCCCCCACTAAAGTAAATATGTGAAAAGAAATGAAATAAATGTATATGGAAAATTGCATGGTTTTATAAAATGCATAGTCACGTAGTTCATGTTTAGGACGATGTATGTTACTTACTGTGCCTTAAGCTCATTTGATTAAGCTTTGTAATGTAGGTGATGACATTGAAAGTGAGGAGTTTACTCCTGGTTCCTAGATTGATGCAGGGGAGGGAGTGTGTGAGGTGCGGATGCTTGGGATCGTTAAGCGAATTCGACCGGTGGTGTGGCATGTGAAATGAACTTATGTGTGTTGAAAGTTGCTTTTAAGAATGTGTTTTGGCATAAAAAAACATATTTTGTAAAATAAATGTTTACAATGGTTTGTAAACCTTATGTTTTGTTAACATGAAATGTAAATTGTGAGTTGGTTTTATAATTTAAATGAGTTTGCTTTTAATAAAGTTTTTTGCTGTATTTTAACGTAAATGAATTAATTGACACATTTTTGTTAAAATAAAACGTTTAGGAATAAAAAGTGTAAAGAAAGACGGGGTGTTACAAATTTAATGGATAAAACTTGTAGAATTTGAATCTCTCGTAGAGAAAAGAATTAGTTTGAGCTCTTCTTTTTTGAAGTTTGGATAAAATCTCTATCGGAATTGACAAGGACTATTATATGAGAAATATAGATTCTATTTAAGCATGCTTGTTTAAAATATGATTTAAGCATGTTTGTTTTATGAAATTGTGAAATGAATAACAAGACAGTTGAATGCGCTTCTCTATGGGTTTCGAATTCATAAACCTAATCAAGATATTGGTTACGATCGCCGAGTGTTGATAATTTTGCTATCTTTGTGATACACATAATTGTGATATTTTAATGTGTTGTATGCTCAATTCAAATATTTTATTTTATTTGTTGATTATTAAATATAAAATTATAGCCAACATGAGTAAGTCGATTCAACCAACAATATATTTTTTTAAGGAATTATGCAGGACGATATTTTTAGTTCTCTCATTAGAATTTAGAGTCATGATATCCCTTAGATTTTATCAATATTTTATTTAATTCAAGGGTTTTAATTTTATTCATTAAAATATTATTTTAAATTAGAAAATGAATTTAGAGTAAGTTGTTAAACTTTGTAAATTGAACTTGGCTAGTAAGTTTGTTATTTGTAATTAAGTCTTCCGCTTTATAAATTTTGACTTCAATTGAAAAGAGTTAAATGATTCATCTTTTTTTGGATTAGGTCGTTCTTCATTCTGTCTGATGCATCTTTCGAGGCATGACAATACCTGTACAAATGAAATGAAAGTAAAAGAATGCTTCTAGAATACGGTTGCGACCATTTGGATGGATTGGGCTGATCTTAGCTCTGCTTAAACTTACCATAAACGAGTTTTGATTTAAGTGTGGAGATCTGGTTGAGATATTTGTTTTTAAGAACATGACGATAGGAATTACCTCCTGATCAAGCAAGACAAGACATGTCACATTTTCAGTGCACACCTCTCCTAACCAATAAGGGTGGAAGAAAATTCAAAAAGTAAAATTATTTACAAATTTAGACCCCAAGTTTGGGTTCTGCCTGTTAAGTTCACGAATACCGACAACGATCAAGAAGACAAAATAAGAGAGAGATTTTTCGTGGTAACACCAATCAGTGCACCTCCACGGCGGTATCATCAGCATATCTACTAGGATATCCAGAATTATGGTTACAAACATAGGCCTAAAAATAGAGAAACATCAACATATCTTTTTGCTTACATTAGACTCCACAAAACCCAACACCGCCGTCGTCGAGATCTCTTCAGAGTAAGAGAAAAGAACAGAAGAAAAAACCTAGCCAACCTTTGAGTAATGTTCTTCGTCTTTTTCGCCTTCCCCACCATTATCGAAGCGTCGAAGTGAGAGCCAGAAAAAAATCTTCGTTGCAAAGAATGGTGATTGTAAGTACCCGAAATTTTAAATCCAGAATTTCAAGAAAAAATTTTCGCGAAGTTTGACTAATCAATTGTCGTATACGGATCGTAAATTTATCGTATATGCCACGTGCGACGACTTAGTCAAACTAATTAAATTGTAATATCTCGAGACGACATCGAGCTACGATTTTCGAATGTGACGTAAAATTGGATTTTACGAAATCAATAGACACATAATTGTATTGAGATTTTTAGTAGAACGACGGGAATCAGACAAATATTGGGAACGTTACGTGAAATAAACGTTATATTTTTATAATATTATATTATTAATTATAATATAATATTGTTAATTATAATATTATATTATATTTATTAAAAAAATAAAAGGAAGAAGAAGAACCTCTTCTTCCCCGAAGGACGCCAAAACCAGGAGAAAAGAGAGAAAAGAAGTCACTGGTGAACGACGTTCGTTCGACGAGATTTGAGCTCCAAAACGTCTGCGACGACGAGAGGAGCAATCATTGTAAAGCGGCATTCTATGTTTATTTAAAAACTGGATTTGGTTTTATAAAATCTAAAATTTTGATTGAATGCGATCGGCCTCATTCGTTCGATCAAGGTGAGGCGTGACCCCTTTCGTTCGGAGTTGGTGCGGCTCGGTCGGGAGGTCGGCCCCATTCGTTCGGTCAAGGTGAGGCGTAGCCCCTTCCGTTCGGAGTTGGTGTGACTTGACCGGTGTGATATCACATGATGTGATATGAATGGGTTATGGGGCAGTGATGATACGTTCCCTGAGGTGCCCTAATACCCTTAAACCTGGCCAGGGATACTGCATGCTTGCAGGGTACAATGACCGAGATCAGAACCGTCTTAGCATATTGCCTTTGGTTCCCAGCTGGCTGTGTGCCGTTGTGGTTCGACCCGGGTAGTTAACGGTTGAGTTCCTGATCGGCATCGGGTTACAGTAGCTTAGGTCCGGGACACCTTAACGAGATGCCTTTGGATGACAGTCGGCTGAGGCTACTATGGTTTGATCCGGGATGGTTAAGGTTGATACCTAGAGAGGGCCAGCACCAGGTTTCTTTCTGACTCATGAGATGACGAGTCTTTTTGCCTATCTTTCTGTGGTGTGCTGGGGTGATCCTTGTGTGACACTCCTTTTTCACTGGTACTAGATATTTTATATGGCTGTGAGGGTATTTTGTAGTATAGTCACCTACGTACGTGACGAGTTTTCTAAATACCTCACAGGAGCCCGATGAGACGAGTTTTTCTCAAGGGGAATGAATTTGTTTTTATTGGGACTCGTGAAGCCGGGATTTTAAATGGTGAATTATGCATGGTTTTGACTGAGTTTCAAAATGCATTCATCATATAGAATAGATTACGATTTTTTGGAAAAAGATAAAATCTAAGCTTTAACCGGAATCTACTAAATATAGGTAATTTACGAGTTTGTTACTCACAAAAATTGATAATATTTTTCTACACCAGGCTAGCAGTTGATTTTGGAACTGATGGAGATTCATTGGAAGAATCTATAGTTCTCCATAATTTCCCTTTTTTTGTTGTAATGGGTAAGGATTGTGAGTGAACGTATTTGAATAATACTTCTTTTAATTTGGTTGTATAACGATTTAGTTATGCTATGACTTAGAACACATTGGATGAATGGATCTGGGTATGTTGGTAAAAGAAATTTTCACAAATTTTAATACCTTTTGGATCGAATTTTCGAGTCTGTCAAGATAGATTTGGGTATCCGAGCTAGCGTTTTGTCAGGCCCTCCTTCGGGGGCGTGATAGTGAGACTTGGGCAATGGTGGAAACCAAACTCTTCCGCTGCTCTTTCTAGCAAGCTTTGGAATTCTGCTGCTTTTTCTAGCAAGCTTTGGAATTCTGGGTTGGTCAAGAAACGTATTGGAACCACGTATTTGCTTCGTCTCTCACTTACATACACCACGAAATGACCTTTCCGAACGTCTAGAGGAAACCCTTCATTTACACGGCCTTTCTGTTTCTTTCTTGAGCTTCAGCATCTTTTCAGAATGTCCTTCATCGTCGCTGCTTGGCCTAGCTGGCTTGATTCGCAGACGCCATTTTATTTGGAATTGTGGGTTCTGAATTGAAGGAGAGAGAAACCAGAAGGGTTTTGGGAGAGGGATGAAAATTTCGAGTTTAGAGGTGACGAGAGCACCTACTATGGTGGATAGACTTGCGTATTTATGGTCAGGTCTGAAGATAAAAGCTTGGGGAAGGTAAATACAAGGCTATGATCGGCTGTGAAGGGGCAGGACAGCCTACCCAACATGTTTGAAGCCAGCAACTCCTTTTGTCCACCATTGTTATCCTCCCGAAGGACACCTCTCTCTCTCTCTGATTTCCCATTTTGATGTTGATGCCACGCTAGAGTGATGTTGAGCGTAAAACGTAATCGCGAATTAACGTAAGTGCACGTGTCACAACTGTAGTAATAAAAATATCGATCACACTAGGACAAGTCAACTTTCAATTCAGAGAATAAATTACAAAGGAAAATAAATAAACTAAAAATCTTAGCTTTAAATATTTACAAATATAATTAAAAAATAAAGAATAAGTTTTTCATTTTGATTGAGTTTTTATCTAATCTAATATGCAGAAAATAAAGTTTAAAAAAGTAAATTTGGTTGTCGAATCGAGAATTAGAATTAATCTCGGAAATGATTTCTCGTAAATCGAGTTCACTTGAACTGCTCTTTATGAGTGCTGCAACCTCCACAGCATCGAGTAGGTCCAGTCGGAACTCTAAAGAATCGGGGCTTGTGTTGCCTCTGTGGTTGATCTATTTCACACTCACGACTTAAACAATTAAGCCGTGGAATGTTACTCCAGAATGAGTTTGAAACTTGTTCATTTTGACCGCACTAGGTTGAAATGAACATTACGAAAACACTTCTAGCTAAACTGTGTCACTCAGTTTGACCACCTAATGATTTTAACAAACGTCTTAACAATCACGTAACGGTAATTACTGTGACGTCCTGGATGATATCAAAGCAATTTAAGATATTTAAGCACTTGTTCATTTAAGCACTTGTTAAAATAAATTCTGAACGATTAACTATGATTGATTTAAGAAAATCAACATACGAAGAATCCAAACTTTAATTAAAACTAAACAACTCATAGACTTATGCTGTCAAAACTTGCCAAATCAATGAAAGTGAAAAAGAAAAGCAAAGGGAGATAATTTTGGTACTCGCCGTCGGAAACCGTTATTCGCACAGCTTTGTTCCCTCGCCGTCGTGATCACCGTCACCAACCTCCTCCTCGAATTTACGCCCGGGCTCGATCGCAAGCTTGTTATCTAATTCTGGCACACCATCTTCGTTGCACTTTGGTTGATAGTTATAGAAGCCTTAGCCTCGAGATAATGAGATGTTTCTTGAAATTTGACAACTGGTTTAAGATTTAGAAAGATTCCAAATCTCAAAGATTATTGTTTCCATATTTGAAAATGAGTTATTTTGGCTGAGATTTTCTCTTTAATTTCGTGATCTGCCAGCTTCTTTCTTGCGTTGCAATCCATCTTTAAACTTGACAACTCCATTTGAACAAAATACTGTGAAAATACAAAATCTAGAAATATCGTTAAAAATCACGTAAAATCTGCGTTTTTAGATGTTGTTGCGATTGTGTGGCATTTATGCGATATTTGCCTAAAAATCCAATTTTTGAATAAAACATTATCTGATCACAAGTAATTTATCAATCAAATCCCATGAAATATTAAGTCTTTTCAAGGCCTAACACATCCCCAAACTTAAATCATTGCTCGTCCTCGAGTAATAAACAATCAATATAGTTTTCAGAGTTTTCCCAAATATTCTAACCCGAAGCCGATTATCATGAATCAATGACTTTCCAAATCTTCTTAATCTTGGATAGCTTCTCTATAGTATTTCTCCCAAAGTGAGTGTGTGTTTTTGTTCCAATGAACATCAATCTTCCCAAAAATGATAAGCTGTGTCTTATAATGCCGAAATCATCAATTCTTTAAACATCATTCAAATTCATACATTCCACGTACAAATTAAGCAAGATTCGAGCTTCATGACTTCAAGAGTGAGGAAGAATTTTTTCTAGGCTTTTGTAAATAAGCTACTTACATTATCATACCACCCTTTAGACAATTTTTTATTCTTGATTTAGCCAAGGTGGTATTTCAAATGGGTAGCCCATTTAATTGTAATGGAGTTTCTCTCATTGTTCCCTTTATTTTTTTTATCACACGCATCGAGTATCCAAAAGACTCACTCGAAAATTGAAAGTGGATTGAGAAATTGCAAATACACTTTACCGTTCATCAACATAGTCCCGATGAAGTGTCACTCAACGATCATCCACTTAAGTCCAGAAGAGTGTTATTTTCACACACCGATTATCCACCGATCATCAACTTAAGTCCCAGTGAACTACAAATGTTGTGATTGTCCTTATTTTTTGACTTTTTATGTCTTTTTTTTTCTTCCCCAAACTTGTCACCATGTCACTCTTCACCCTAAGAAAAATGTTAGTCTCAAGCATTCTTTCGAGCTAAGTTTCAAAAATATCAAATATCTACAAAATATGATAAATCTTAGGAAAATAGGGAAAAATGATGTTGAAAGCAAAAATTCTGTGTGACGGAGATTTACTATTTTGAAGTTTTAAATCAATTAGAGTTAAATTATCACTAATAAGTAATATCTGAAAAAGATTAGATGACTTAGGAAAATAGATGTCCATCATTAAACTATGTCACTATGATTGCTTGTTTTTCAATCTTGGTCTAGCGGAGTAGGACAATTTTTTTCATTTCATTTGATTTCGGTACACCACATCCCAAAACTTTAAATTTGACAATGCCCTCATTGTCAAACCCAAAACAACAAAATAGACCGAAATCACAAAAAAAACAAAAGCGCAAAGAGGGTAGAGAAACTCCCTCATGAAGATCATTCAGACTCAATGTCGTTTGGGCCGTCCGATTAAGCTGGGTTGTCGGCATTGTTGGGCTGAGATTGGGCCTCCAATTTTACCAGAATGTCCAGCATGTAGTGCTGCTGGATCTCCAATTGGCTTAGGCGGGTTTCCATGAGCTGCAGATTCTTGGAAATTTTCGCTGGAAACTTGCTCGCTTCGGATGTTGCAGCTCTGCGTGCAGCATCGGGGACATGGGTGTCTCCCTCGTCGGGTTCTCTGTTATCCTCCTGTGTAATTCGGTTTATAGTATAAGGGGTAATGATACTTGTATGACGGAGTCTGGCTTCTGTGTCCAGAACTTGCACTCCAGCATGAATGCAAAGCTCGGACACCAATGATGGAAAGAGGAATTGACTCCCCTTCTTCGTGGCGTTTGTGCAGAGGCTTCGGTATATGATCATCCTGACGTTGATTAGCTTCTCGGTTAGAATGCAGTAGAGGAGGATGGCTCGCTATCGGGTTACGTGTTGACCATGAGAGGAAGGAGAGATGCGGAATTTCACGAAGTGGTACCAACATTTTGCACTCGGAATGAGCGAGGCCCGAGATATTGTAAAGGCTCCGAGCTTCGTGATTCGCCAAATAGTTCTCGATAGAGCCACTGTGTCGAGAACTTCTGAGAGGAACTCTGGCGTTGTATTCTCCGAGTGGGCGAAGAATTCGTCGGTGGCTTTAGGGAGATTGAAGAATGTGTTTATCCGCTAGGGCGTGATGGGTACCATTTTGTTCCGGACCATGATTTCTTTCGGCATTTCACCTGCAAAATTAGAATAAAATTCTCTCACTAGGGAGAGAATCGGCTCAGCGGGTTGGGCACACAGATTCGCCCAACCTCGCTTCTTGATGGTGTCGGTGATATACACTGGTATTCCTTGTAAGTGTCGGCGTTGAGTAGAAATCCCTTTTCAGCGGCAAAAGTCTGCTTCTTGTAATCTTGCTCGTATCTGTGACGAGCTTCTTCAGAAATAAAGGTCGGTTTTGCTGGCCTCTTGATTGCAAAAGTCTTTGGGCGGGTTGAAGTGCGTGGTGTTTGCACTAGAGTCGTTGCCGATGATGTAGCTTTTGGTAGAGGTACCGTCGTCTTTGGCGGTAAAGTTCTTGGGGCAACGACTCTTCTCTTTCGCCCTGTTTCTTTAAAGAAAGGTACTTTAATGGGTACCTTTTTTATTGCAGTAGCAGTAGAACAGGTGGTTCTTGGTGTAGGCGGTGGAACGTCAAGTTCTGAGACCAGAGTTTCTGGTCTCGGTGGTGAACACAGTGAAGCAGCGACTGTTTTCAAAGCCTTCGGCTTCAGGACAGAGGAAATTGGAGCGTCAGAGTTGGGGGAGACTTCCCGTGATGGTGGTGGTGCTCGCTTGCCGGCGGTCGACTCGCCGCCTTTTGGTTTACGAATAAGAGGAGTCGGGGTATCCGAATCCGTTTCTGAATCGGAAGACTGAACAGAAACCGGCGGCTCATCTTTTTGTCGCTTCCTCATTGGCAGGTGGCGAGTTTAGCGGATACTCTCATCCGCTTTGCCTTTGATGGTGGTGGGTGTCTCTTCTTCGGTGGAGAGGGGACCCTCGTTATCGGCATCGGAAGTTGCCGTTTCTTCGTTGTCGGCTGGGCGGATGTCTCGGCAGAGGTTTCCGTCAGAGTCTGCTCAGATATCAGTAGACTCTCTTTGGCTGAAGGTGGTGATTCCTCCGTCAGTGTTGGCGCGGGAGTCAGTCCTTTCTTTGGTGTGATTTTCCGAAGGCGTTTCGGCAGTCGGGGTTTCGGTGAATGACTCCTTTCGCTGGTCGGAGCAGTGACGCCTTCATCGCCAGCATCTTTATCGATAGTATATTTCCACGGAAGATAAATGACGGTGTCCTTCCATGTCAGGTATAGAATCGACATTGGCTCCATTGATTCGTCTGCTGGGTTACTTAAGGAATTCTTGATGTTTCTCCCGAATGCTATGGCTTTCTGTTTATAACGATGAAAGAGAGGCGGTTATTTTAAATTTTAAAAAAATATTTACCGCTTCTCTTATTAATTCGAATAGGTGGTAACTTTATCTTTAATTTCCCGCTCGGTCAAATCAGATTTGATCAATCTCTTCTCCCGATTTTTCTATCATCATTTTACGCATGCTTTCACTTCACTAATGCTATGCCAGTCTCGCAGCATCAATCAGACTATTTATCCTACAAAATAAAACACAGATAAAAACTAATAAACATTAAAAATAAATGGTTTCCTCTCTGTAGCGCTACATTTTTTGTCTGCAGCCTGACGTCGTGATGAGCTCATTTGGCGTCCTCCAATGAGATGGAGACATAATCGTCGTCTCGAATTATATAGTAGCACTTTTTGCCCTAAATTAAATGTCCTCTCTTGGATGTTCTTGTCATGCCATCTCTCGACTTTTGACTTGTAAATTTCAGCATTCTCATAGGAGTTTAGCCGAAACTCTTTCAACTCATTGAGTTGTAACAACCTCATTCTCCCACAGCTCCTTCGTCCATATTCAATTTAGCAACCGACCAATATGTCTTGTGTAATAATTCAACCGGTAAATGGCAAGCTTTCCCAAAAACAAGTCGAAACGGTGATGTTCCAATTAGAGTCTTGAAAGCTGTACGGTAAGCCCATAAAGTGTCGGGTAATTTCTCAACCCAATCTCTTCTACCGGTATTAACAACTTTTTTTAGAATTCTTTTGATTTCCTGGTTAGAGACCTTCGTTTGTCCGTTTGGTTGAGGGTGATACGGTGTTGTAACTTTGTGCTTTACTCCATATTTTTCAAGTAACTGCTTGAATTTTTTGTTGCAAAAATGACTTCCTCCATCACTAATGATTGCTCTCGGTGTGCCGAATCTCGTAAATATATTTTGATGAAGAAAATGAATGACAACCGAAGCATCATTAGTGGGAAGAGCAATGGCTTCTACCAATTTTGATACGTAGTCCACAGCTAGTAAAATATATTGGTTCCCGTAAGATGAAGGAAACAGACCCATGAAAACAATACCCCATACATCGAAGATCTCGACCTCTAGGATATTTGTTAGCGGCATCTCGTGTTTTCGTGTGATATTTCTCATCCGTTGGCATCTGTCACATGATTTTACAAATGAATTTGCATCTTTAAATAAAGTAGGCCAATCCAAACATGACTGGAGGACTTTAGCAGCTATTCGGGTTCCTCCAAAATGTCCTCCATACAGTGATGCATGGCAATGTTGTAGCACTAATACGACTTCGTGTTCCGGAATGCATCTTCTTACGATCTGATCCGCACATTGAATAAAAAAAATATGGATCATCTCAATAGTATTTGCGTACCTCTTCTAAGAACTTCCTCCTCTATTGATAGGTGTAATCGAATGGGATGATTCCGCTTGCTAAGTAGTTCACAATATCGGCGTACCAATGTAATGTCTCAGCTTTAAAAATCTGTTCGTCTGAGAAAGTTTCTGTAATTGCCGTCTCTTCTTTATGTGGCTTCTCTTGTTGTAGTCATGATAGATGGTCGGCAACTTGATTATCCGTTCATTTTCTATCAATTATTTCTAGGTTGAATTCTTGTAGCAAAAGAATCCACCTAATTAAACGCGGTTTGGCATCTTTCTTCAAAATTAGATACTTTATAGCAGAATGGTCGGTGTGTACGATGACTTTAACACCAACTAAATATTGTCTGAATTTTTTGAAGGCAAAAACTACGGCCAGCAGCTCCTTCTCGGTTGTCGTATAATTCAGCTGTGCATCGAATAATGTTTTCCTAGCGTAATAAATTGGATGTACAATTCAGTCGTGCTTTTGTCCCAGCACCGCTCCCAAGGCATAATCGGTAGCATCACACATAATCTTGAATGGTTTTGTCCAATTCAATGCAATAATAATTAGGGCCGAGATCAGCTTGCGCTTTAATTCTTTGAAATCTTGTTGGCATGCATTATCAAAGCAAAATACTTTGTCATTTTCTAGCAATGAGCATAGCGGTTTGGAAATATTAGAGAAGTCTTTGATGAATCGGAGGTAAAAACCGGCATGTACTAAAAAGCTTCGTATTCCTTTCACAGAGGTGAGTGGAGGCAGCTTTTCAATAACTTTAATCTTGGCTTTATCAACCTTCATCCCTGATTTAGAAACTCGGTGCCCGAGAACAATTTATTCGGTTACCATGAAATGACATTTTCCCAATTTAGAACTAAGTCCGTCTCAGTGCATCTTTTTAATACTAATTCCAAATTTGGTAAGCATGTGTGAAAAGAATCTCCAACCATAGAAAAATCATACATAAATATTTCTAGAAAATCTTCAATCATGTCTGAAAATATGAACATCATGCAACGCTGGAACGTTGTTGGAGCATTGCATAACCCGAATGGCATTCGCCGGTAAGCAAACGTGCCATAAGGACAGGTAAACGTCGTCTTCTCCTGATCTTCCGGTAGAATTGCTATATGATTGTAACCTGAATATCCATCTAAGAAACAATAAAACTTTTTACCAGCTAGTCGGTCGAGCATTTGATCGATGAATGACAAGGGAAAGTGGTCCTTCCTTGTCATCTTGTTGAGCTTTCGATAGTCCATACAAACTCGTCAACTAGTAACTATGCGAGTTGGAATTAATTCATTGTTCTCATTGGTTACCACAGTTGTTCCTCCTTACTTTGGAACACATTGGACCAGACTAACTTATGAACTATCCAAAATTAGGTAAATAATACATGCGCCCAATAGCGTGATAATTTTCTTTTTCACCACCTCTTTCATGACTGGATTCAATCGCCGTTGTCCTTCAACTGATGGTCGGTAATCATTTTCAAGCAGAATTTTGTGCATGCATATACTCGGATTAATTCCCTTGATATCGGCAATCGTCCAAGCAATGACATGTTTATATCTCCTTAATATTTCCAGTAGTTCAGCTTCCTGTAATTCATTCAATTGAGAAGAAATAATAACAGGTAAAGTGTCACTTGTTCCGAGGTAAGCGTACTTCAGATGTTGTGGCAATGGCTTCAGCTCCAGTTGTGGTGGTTCGTCTATCGGGGATTTCATCTCTCGATGTTTTTTAGCTCCTCTATCTAGGGCTTCAGTAGCTTGTGCCCTAGACTTTTTCCAAGTTCGGGGGTCAGATGGATCGAACTTGAATTCTCGTTTGGGTGGTCTTAATTTTCTCTTTTCCACAAAATCGCATTTATCATCCGCGATGGCGTAACATTCTTTTGCTTTTTCTGAATCTTTTAGAGCATTCAAGACGTTGAACGTGACTATTAGGCTCCACTGATTATTTGGCTTCCAACCTGATTGAAATTATTGCTCTGATTGTTCCCTACATAATTTACTGCTTCGGGATTTGAAGGGCAATACTCGTACGAATGATCTTCCAAGCAGAGTGAGCATGAAATACTCTTAACTTGCTGTGGGTTGGCTTGTTGCATGCTCATAATCCTGAGGGTGTTATTCAGCTAGTCATATGTGCTGCTAGAGCCATAACTGGATCTATGTCAAGAATTCCGGGTGTGCTGTTCGTCGATGCTTTCTTCGGTGCTGCAGCTCTCTCTGTCGGCCATTGATAATTGTTAGTCGCCATATTATCCAAAAGTTCAAAAGCTTCCACACATGATTTAGATAAAATTGCGTCATTTGCTGCTGCATCTAAGAAAGTCATGCTTCATATAGGGATTCAGTGTCATGTTGTGTGAAAGTCATGATCTCCTCTCTCATCTTTGCGTTCTTTACCGGTGGAAAATATTTGAGTATAAACTTCTTGGCTAGATCTTCCCAAGAAGTGATAGAATTTGGTGGCAAAGAATTTAGCCATGTTTTTGCTCGGTCTCGGAGTGAATAAGGGAATAGCTTTAATCGGAGAACCTCCCGATTAACAGCCGTATCCTCGAACGAATCACACAAAGAAGTAAATTCCGTTATGAAAGCATCCGGGTCTTCAGATGCTGATCCGTTGAATGTTCCTATTGTTTGCAACATCTGAAACATAATTGGCCTTAATTCACACCTTACCTCATTGTTGACGGGTCGAAATCTACCGGGATTAAGCCGCTCCAAATCCAGAATTGAATAATCCCGAATCGGTCTTTCATGATCGGGACCTTGATAAATCAGTGGAATTTGAGTCATCGGTTCTTCTTTAGCTGCTTCTCGTTGATTTTGAATTTGGCGTCTCCTCTCACGAAGCGTTCTTTTAGGCTCAGGATTGTAGGGAATGAGCTCGTTGTTCCCTTCGTTTTGCATAAATACATGAGAAGATTAAAAAAACTGTAAAAATACCTTCTTTGTACTTTTTTAACTTTTTTCAAATTAGTGTTAGTAATATTCACAACTACTTTACAATAAATTCTAAAAATAAAAAAATTTCGTTGTCCCCGGCAACGGCGCCAAAAACTTGTTGCGCATAAAACGTAATCGCGAATTAACGCAAGTGCACGTGTCGGAACTGTAGTAATAAAAATATTGATCCCACGAGGACAACTCAACTTTCAATTTAGAGAATAAATTGCAAAGTAAAAAAATAAACTAAAAATCTTAGCTTTAAATGTTTAAAAAATGAATTAAAGAATAAAGAATATGTTTTTCATTTTGATTGAGTTTTTATCTAATATAGTATGCAGAAAAATAAAGTGCAAAAAAGCAAAGTTGGTGGTCGAATCGAGAATTAGAATTAATCTCGGAAAGGATTTCTCGTAAATCGAGTTCACTTGAACTGCTCTTTACGAGTGCAGTAGCAGCCTCCACAACATCGAGTAGGTCCGGTCGAAACTCTAAATAATCGGGGCTGGTGTTGCCTCTGTGGTTGATCTATTTCACACTCAGGACTTAAACAATTAAGCCGTTGAATGTTACTCTATAATGGGTTTGAAACTTGTTCTTTTTTACCGCACTAGGTTTGAATGATTATTACGAAAACACCTCTAGCTAAATCGTGTCACTCGGTTTAACCACCTAATGATTTTAACACACGTCTTAACAATCACGAAACAGTAATTACTGTGATGTCCTGGATGATATGAAAGCAAGCTAAGATATTTAAGCACTTGTTAAAATAAATTCTAAACGATTAACTATGATCGACTTAAGCAAATCAACATAAGAAGAATCCAAACTTTAATTAAAACTAAACAACTCATAGAATTATGTTGTCAAGACTTGTAAAATAAATGAAAGTGAAAACGAAAAGCAAAGGGAGAGAATTTTGGTCCTCGCCGTCGGAAACCGTTGTTCGCACAACTCCGTTCTCTCGCCGTCGAAAACCGTTGTTCGCACAACACCGTTCTATTTATGCCAAAGTTAATGATCAACAAAACTATATACCCAGTTGAACAATAACTCAGTGCTACATAATAACTGTACAGAGACGTACATCCATTTGCAGGGTTTCCCATTGCTGCCATTGTAGCTCCAATTTAAGAATGATAGATACACTAACAGACACTCTCATACCTGCAACAAATGAGAAAGAAGCGAGGGTTATACTTAACCAGCATAGCCACGGTAACATTTAGCCATTTGAATCTTAATCAACGAGATTGAAAGAATAGGAAAAAACGTCAATCGGTTCAACGTATAGAAGTCGCAAACTAGTGTAGACCTGTTTTCAAATAAAACTCAAGAATCTCCGACTAATGCAAGCAATAATCTCGGCCCTAATGCATATGAGACTGCACGGATGGAGCGAGTTGGAGTGAGGCATAAATAGAAGCATTAAAAGTGGATGCAGTTTGGTACAACACAGCACAAAGGAGGGAGGTCCCCCTTCCTTGATAACTCTTAGGAGTTGGGTACATAGACCGTACTCTTCTTACCACATTAACTCAATTATTCAATCTTTGCCTTTTCTACTTACCCATGCACCATGTTTTAGTTGAACCCTAAAAATTAGGAGCGAATCCAAAATTTTTAATTATGGTGTGGCTCCTTATTTAATCAGTTAGGTTCTATATTAAAAATAAATTAAAAAAATACATTTTTTATTATATTTATATTAGGTTTTAAGTGATTTAATCAAGTTTAGAATCAATTTTTTAGTTTATATCGTGTTTTATTTAGTTTTGGGCCAAGTTCTGGATCATATGTGACCCAAAATTCGATTCTGGTTTCACAATTTTTATATATTGAGATTGAAACTAGACAAAACTAGTAGTTCCGGTCCCAGTCCCGATCTGATTTTAGCACCCCTACTAAAAATAAAAAACACACTATTCATAAAAAGATGTCATGAAATTTTGTTGATTATGAAGAGTCTAACTCATACAAATGAACGTGGAGCTGATACCACAAAATGTTATAGTCTAACCTATAAAGGTATGTTGGGTCAAGCCTATTTTGTGGGCTTGACCACTTAAGCCCATTAGGGCATCTTAACCTAATTAAAAGGAAAGAGGGCTGCTAGGTTAAGGAGAGGAGAGAGAGTAGCCTTGAAGAAATATAGAGAGAAGAGAGAAAAAGAAAAGGAGATTCGGATTTTTCTGCACCAGAAAAATCGATTTCCGTTTTCTCCATATTCAACCGTTGGATCGGCTTGAAAGTTTGACAGTAGCTTCAGGACACACAGAGGTACGTTCTGAACGGTGAAGATCGTATTTTGTGTTTTCTAAGACTGCCTGTTGGGGTAAAAACGGGACTGCCGTTTTTATCGACGTTTATCCTCTATCTCTCTATTTGTTGAATCCAAGATTGTTGTTTGATCTTGATGAG
>QAOC01020709.1:0-12020 GCA_003255005.1 Begonia fuchsioides
GCTTCATGCATTTTCTTGGTTCTTGACCTTGTCATTGGGTCTCCAATTCCTTGCAATTGGTCTTTCTTCTTGAAATTGATTTGTGTCATCACTTGATCCGCATCACCTAGACAAAAAACTTGAAATCTGAAACTCAAAATCCAAAACCCAAAACATGAACACCAAAAAACCCGTAACTCGAAAACCAAACTGAAACTCAAACCCTCAAACTAAAAGCCTAAAACCTGAACCATAAACCCAAAACTCAAAAAACGAAACTAAAAAGCCAAAACCTAAAATCCAAAACAATAAATTCTAAACTTGAAACCATAAATCTGACCTACGAAACTAAAAAGACGAAACCTAAAAGCCAAATCCAAAAATTCAAAACTTGAAACCATAAATCTGACCCAAAACTCGAAACACAAAACTTGAAACTTGAAACCCAAATTCAAAGCTCAAAAGCAAAAACCCAAACCGTGAACCTCAAAACTTAAAAACCTTGAAAACTTAAACCTGAAACCCTAAACCCAAACCCAATACCCAAAACTTGAAACCTAGAATTAGAAAGCCCAAACTCAAAAACTGAACCCCAAAACCCGAAACCAAAAACCCAAACCCCAAAACCTAAACTCGAAACTTGTAACCTGAACCCCAAAACTCAAAACCGTAACCTCAATACCAAAAACCCAAAACCTGAAACTTAAAACTCGTAACCCAAGACTTGCAACCCAAAAAGTAAACTCCAAAATCTTCAAAAATCTAAAAAGAAAACCCAAACCCAACACCCAAAAGTCGAACCCCAAAACTCGAAACCCTAACCATGAACCCTTAAACCCAAAACTTGAAATCTAAAACCCAAAACTCAAAACTCAAGATCTGAACACCAAAAAACCCGTAACTCAAAAACTAATATGAAACCCGAAACCCCAACCCCAAAATCCAAAACCTAGAACCTGAAACTTGAACCCTCAAACCAAAATCCTAAACCTTGAACCATTAACCCAAAGCTGGAAACATGAAACTAAAAAGTTGAAACCCAAAACCCAAACCCAAAAACCAAAAACCAAAAACCATAAATCAAACCCGAAACTCAAAACCCAAAACCTTAGCCCAAAAACCCAAAACCTGAAACTTGAAACTTGAATTAAAACATCCTAACCAAAAACCCAAACAGTGAACCTCAAAACTTGAAAACCTTGAAACTTGAAACCCGAAACCCAAAACTCAAAATCTGAAACTCAAAACCCAAAACTCAAACTCCAAAACCCAAAAAAAACCCCTAAATTCAAAACTCAAATATGAAACAAATAACTCAAACCCAAAAACCCAAACCCTGAACCTCAAAACTTGAAAACCTTGAAACCAGAAATCAAAAACCAAAAACTTGAAAACCTAAAACCCAAAAACCGAAAACTCAAAACCCGAAACTCGAACTCTGAAACCCAAAAACAACCTTGAATTCGAAACTAAAACCCGAAACACATAGCTTTAACCCCAAAAGCGAAAACTCGAACCCTGAAACACAAAACATGAAACCCAAGCCCGAAACCTAAAATCTCAAACTTGCACTTAGGACTTAAAGCTTAGAGCTTATGGCATACAGCTTAGGGCTTAGGGCTTAGAGCTTTTGCCTTAAGTGTAAGGGCTTAGTGTTTTCAGATTAGGTGTCTAGCGTTAGGGCTTAAAGATAACAAATTAGGGCATTGGGCATAGGGTTTCGAAATTACAGCTTGAATGTTAGGGCTTTGTTGTTAGGGCTTTGGGCTTATGTATTATGGCTAAGAGCTTAAAGCTTATTCCCTAGTGCTTTGAACTTAGGGTTTAGGGCTTTTTGGTTAGGCTATGGCCTTAATGATTAGGACTTGGGATTATGGTTTTGGGATGAGGCTTTTGGGCTTTAATCATAGGGCTTTTCGTTAGAGGCTTAAGGCTTAGGATTTAGGACCTTGGGCTTTTTATGTAGGGCTTTGGGCTTATTGTTATCGAATTTGGGCTTTCGGCTTAGGTCAAGAGCTTTGGCCCTGGGAATTAGGGCTTTTAGATTAAGGTTTGGGCTCAGAGCTTTGGGCTCATAAGTGATGTGCCTGAAGGTACGATTACACGGTCAAGAGCCAGGACTTTCGCTAACAAACTTGTTCATTTTGCAGCAAAGTATATGGAGCATAATATGGAGACAAACCCTTCAATGTAGTACATGGAGGTGAGTCATATCCGAGGGTATTCATCATTTGTGTTCTTGCAGCAAATCTTGGTGAGTCATATCCAAGAATTGTTATTTCATTTTGTATTTCCATCTTCATTTCCATCCTTAATTTCGTGCCCCAAATAACATAAATCACTTAGTCAATAAGACCGAGTGATATTTCAATTTTTTGGCGCACATTCTTTGGCTTTCACGAAGTCAAGGCGCGTCATTTGGTATCAGAGCCCTATTGTATCCTTGTATCGGATTTACAATGATGACGAGAAGAGCAGCACAAATCAAAACAAGGAAGCAAGTGTCCCAATAACAAGTGCACAAGTTCCATTACCGCCGATCCCCCAAGATAGTGAACCTTCTTTCCAAGCGCAAATTGATGAACTGAATAAAAAGTTCAACACAATTCATCAACTTCTCTTGGAGGATAGGCTTGCTAATGCTAAAGCAACCGTAACTTCATTGTTAAGAAGAAATTCTCCAGCACCACCAAGGAGAGGCCGTTGGGGCCTAAAGGGCAGAGGTGGACATTATGGTTATCATTCCCTTGAAACTGATTGAAATTATGACTCAGAGGGTTATTCTCATGAGTTTGGCCAACCTAGGCACAACTATAACAACGAATTACAGAATGTCAAGGTGAACATGCCTTCTTTCATTGGTGTATGCAATGGTGATTTCTTTTTAGATTGGCTGGATAAAGTGGAACAAATTTTTGACTGCTATGAATACTCCGACCATGCTAAGATGCAACTTGTTACAATGGAATTTGAAGGGTATGCAAGCCTTTGGTGGCAAAGTCTGAAAGTAAAACAAAGACGTGACAACTTAGGCGATGCGCTTAGTTGGCGAGAACTACACAATATTATGGAAAAGCGATTTGTACCAAAGCACTATAAACAAGAGCTTTTTTTGCTCTTGCAAGGTTTGCGGCAAAATCAACTATCTGTATTATGTAACTGAATTTGAATCGCTTCGCATTCATTGTGGACTTGAAGAACTTGAGGAACAAATGATGGCACAGTTTATTAGAGGCCTACATCAAGAGATCGGAGATACAGTGGAGTTGTATACATATGAGTCCATGAATGACGTGATACAATTAGCACTCAAAGTGGGGTGCCAAATTAAGAGGAAAAGCAAAGGAGTTAACTCTCGATTTACACAAAAAAATAATTCAAACTACTTAGCCATCACTGAAGATAGAAGACAGGAACTTACCTTCCAAAAGTTGGCCAAACAAAGCAAAAGGTGAAAAGAACCTCAATGTTGATCCTAAACCAAGATCACGCGAGGTAAAATGTTTCAAGTGTTTAGGGTCAGGGCATATTGCTAATCAATGTCCTATCAAGAGAGTTATGCTTGTTCAAGAGGAATCAGGATAAATCATTGGTGATGATGAAGATCTAGATCAACAAATCGAGGAGGAGGTCATTCAAGAGGACGTTTGTCATGCCCACAAAGGGCCTTTGCTAATGATAATTCGAAGGGCCTTGTCCCCTCATTTTGGAGGTACGAATAACCAAAGAGAAAACATTTTCTATTCTCGTTGCTCGATTAAGAGAAAAATTTGCTCCCTTATAATTGATGGAGGAAAATGCACCAACGTGGCTTCTACCAATTTCGTGGACAAACTTGGACTTCAAACTACCATGCATCATATGCCTTATCGCCTGAATTGATTGAATGATAAAAGCAATTTGAAGGTAACCACTCAGGCAACCATTGATTTTTCCATTGGTGGGTATAAAGACTCGGTGTTGTGTGATATTGTGCCTATGAATGCTAGCCATCTTTTATTAGGCAAGCTCTGGTAGTTTGATAAGAAGGCCATGCATGATGGTTTCACTAACTACTGTTCTTTTATGGTGAGTGATCGTTTGGTAAAATTTGCACCATTTCAACCCGAGCAAATTATGAAAGACAACGAAGCTATGAGGTCCTTAAAAGCTAAGGCGACATTATTTCTATCAAAGAGACAACTTAAAACTTCTTTGAAGGTAGGTGGTCCATTTGTGCCCATTATGTTTAATGATCAAATGGTGGAAGATAAGGATACACTAGAAGAGGCGCAGACACTTTTTAGTGAGTTTGATGATGTTTTTTCCGAAAGAGATGCCGCATGGTTTACCTCCACTTAGAGAAATTGAGCATGGTATTGACCTTCAAGTAGGGACTACACTACCTAATTGACCTGCTTATCGGATGAATCCAGAAGAGGTCAAGGAATTGCATAAACAAGTGCAAGATCTTTTGGATAAAGGATACATTCAAGAAAGTTTGAGTCCCTGTGTGGTTCCTTCCCTACTTGTCCCAAAGAAGGATGTATGAGGATGTGTATAGATAGCCGCGCCATCAACCAAATAAGCATCAAGTACCGATTTCCAATTCCAAGAGTTGAAGACATGCTTGATGAGCTAAGTGGAGGCTCACTATTTTCTAAGGTTGATTTAAAGAGCGGATATCATCAAATCCGCAGGAGAGAAGGCGATGAATGGAAGACGGCATTTAAAACCAAGTATGGACTATACGAGTGGATGGTAATGCCATTAGGTTTATCTAATGCACCTAGCACATTTATGTGCCTCATGCATTATGTGCTTAAAGACTACTTGGGTAAGTTCATTGTGGTATATTTTGACAACATCTTGGTATATAGCTTGAACTTGGAGTCACACTTAGAACATCTTCTTGCCTTGTTTACTACTTTAAGGGCAGCAAACTTTACGGACATCTTAAGAAATGCACATTCTTGCAAAAGGAGGTACACTTCCTTAGTTTTATTATTTCTAAGAATGGATTGGCCGTTGATGAAGCAAAGGTACAAGCCATCAAGGAATGCCCGAGCCTAAAAGCATATCTGAGGTAAGGAGTTTTCATGGCCTTGCTTCTTTCTATAGATGTTTCATCAAAAAATTTAGTGCAATTATGGCTCCACTAACTGATTGCACTAAAAAAGGAAGAGAATTTGTGTGGAGTCGATCTTATCAGGAAGCGTTTGAATCCATTAAAAATTTATTATGCAATGCCCCGTTATTGGCATTACCAGATTTCATCAAAGTTTTTGAGGTTGAATCTGATGCATCCGGAAAAGGCATTGGAGCCCTCCTTATACAAGAGGGAAACCCAATTGCTTACTTTAGTGAGAAACTAAAAGGAGCCACTCTTAATTATTCAACATATGACAAAGAATTCTATGCAGTGATGAGAGCATTGAAAGTGTGGCAGCATTACCTTTTACAAAAAGAGTTAATAATTCATATCGATCAGGAAGCCTTGAACCATATTAAGAGTCAAGGTAAGCTTAACTGGAGACATGGCAAATGGGTAGAATACTTGGAGAGGTATCCTGTGATTAATTAAAACAAAGGAGAAGTAAATGTTGTGGCCGATGCATTATCCAAAAGGTAAACCTTACTAATGGAACTTAAATCTAGATTTCTTTGATTTTATTGGATAAAAGATGCCTATAAAGATGATTTAGACCTTAGACTTCACTGGGAGAAATGCAAAGGAAAGGCCGAAAATGGATTTTACTTACAAGATGGGTTTCTTTTTTTATTTGAAAAGTTGTGCATACCTCGGGGAAACATTAGAGAATTATTAGTGAAGGAAGCTCATTGTGGAGGTTTGGCTTGTCATTTTGGAGAGAAAAAGACCGTGGAAACAATAAAATGGCATTTGTTTTGGCCGAGAATGGCTAAAGATGTGCATAAGGTGGTAGCGACATGCATCATATGTAAGAAGGAAAAAAGTAAGGCTCTCCCTCAAGGTCTTCACATGCCATTTCAAGTTCCAAATCATCCATGGGAAGAAATCTCTATGGACTTCGTACTCGGCCTACCAAGAATAACTAGGGGAAAAGATTCAATTCTAGTAGTAGTTGACTGATTCTCCAAGATGGTTCATTTTATTCCTTGCTCTAAAAAAGATGATTCTTCTCATGTTGCTGATCTTATTTTCAAAGAAGTGGTGAGATTGCACGACATTCCTAAATCAATTGTCTCGGATCGTGACACGAAGTTTCCGAGTCATTTTTGGAAGACATTGTGGGGAAAGATTTGTACTAGGCTCTTATTTTGTACCTCATTCCATCCTCAAACTGATGGCCAAACCGTAGTGGTCAATCGATCTTTTGGAGGATTACTAAGAAGTGTAATTGGCAAAAGGCTTACAGATTGCATACAACCGAAGTGTGCATGGATCTACACAACAGACCCCATTGAGGTAGTATATGGTTTCAACCCTTTAACTCCACTAAATTTAATTCCAATTCCTATCAAACAAGTTGTAAATTTTGATGGAGCAAAGAAGGTTGAACAAGTGAGAGCCTTGCACCAAGAAGAAAGAAGAAAAATTGAGAAGAAGAATGAGTCATATGCACGAAAAGCAGACAAAGGCCGTAAAGAGATTATTTTTAAGGAAGGAAATTTAGTTTGGTTACATCTATGCAAGGAAAGATTCCCTAACCAACGAAGGTCTAAGTTGCTTCCAAGAGTCGATGGTCCATTCAAGGTTTTGGAATGGATTAATAATAATGCTTATAAGATTGAGTTGCCTGGTGAGTATGGAGTTTCAGCAACTTTCAATGTGTAAGATCTATCATCTTATGAGGAGTATGATGACAAAGATTTGGAGAAGAACAACCTTTTGGATTTGAGGACAAATCATCAAACACCTGGGGAGGATGATGTGCCTGAAGGTGCGATTACATGGTCAAGAGCCAAGACTTTAGCTCACATTTTGCAGCAAAGTATATAGAGCATAATATGGAGAAAAACCCATCAATGATGGACATGGAGCTTCCTAAGCATGTACTACATTGGGATTTAGCTAAAGAAGTTACTTGAATAAGCCACTCTTGAAGAAGCAACCCCAGAAGTTGAATAATAAAGATTTGTATTTAATTAGCATGTTATATTATTAATATGTAATGTTTCATTTGCTGGAGTCATAATAAGATTGCAATGTTTCCAAAAGATATCACTTTGGTAACTTTTAAAACATTGTAACCCTATAAGAGTTATATCTTTGAAGATTTGTCTCTCTTCAAAGGTAGTGTCTTTCTTTTATATCTATTTACAGAGCTGTAACTTTGAAGAGTTATCACTCTTCAAAAGTTGTGTGTTTCTTTTATATTTATTTACAGAGTTGTAACTTTGAAGAATTGTCTCTCTTCAAGGGTTGTATCTTTTCTTTAGAGTCACAAATTAATGCCTTTAGGAGTCTATATATAGAAGGCATTGCAATTTGTAATAAACATTGAGTGATTGTTGTTGATTGTGATTTTCACAGATTATTCAATCAGTCAAGTGCATCAACCGTTGATTATTTATTCCGATCGGTCAGTCATGTCTGAGGGTATTAATCATTTGTGTTCTTGCAGAAAATCTTGGTGACTCATATCCAAGAATTGTTATTTCATTTCATATTTTCATCTTCGTCTTCATTTTTGTTTATCATTTCCATCCTTAATTTCGTGCCTCAAATAACATAAATCACTTAGTCAACAAGACCGAGTGATATTTCAATTTTTCCACGCACATTCTTTGGCTTCCACAAAGTCAAGGCGTGTCGATAAGCTAGGGCTTATGGCTTAGGGATTTACCTCTGGGTTTAACGATTAGCTTCACAGCTATGGGCAAGGCCCAAACCATATAAGCTAAGGTATTAGGGGTTAAGGCTTAAGACTTTAGGCTTATGGCTTAGGCCTTACAACTTTGAACTTTTGTGCAAGGGCATCATGTTGAGGGCTGTGAAGTTTTAGCTTAGGGCTTAGGCCTCAAGGATTTTAGCTTAAGACTTTAGGCATAGGGTGTAGGTATATGGCGTAGGCCTTTGGGCATTGGTCTTAGGTCTAAGTACTTAGGGCTTAGGCCTAAGGTGTTTGGGCTTATCGCTAAGGGCAGGGCTTTGGGATAAGGTCTTAGTTGTTTGAGCTTAGAACTTTGGACTTTAGGTTAATGCTTTAGGCCTTAGGGTTTACAATTAATGACTTAGGGCACAATGCTTAGGGCTTAGAAATTAGGGCTTAGGGCTTTGGCCTTATGGCTTTAGGCTTAGGACTTAGGGTTTTGGGATTAGTGCTTAGATCTTAGATCTTTGGGCATAGATCTCAAGCATTGGTGATGCGGATCAAGTGATGACACAAATCAATCCCAAAGAGAAAGACCAATTTCAAGGAATTGGAGGCCCAATGACAAAGTCAAGAACCAAGAAAATGCATGAACGCTATGTTGTTTAGTGGAGTAAATTGAAATGAAAGAATCTATTCAACATCAAAATAAAATGCTTATCATGTTAAGTGTTTAAGAAGATATTGACATCATACAACGTGGTCAAGAACACAATCCCAAGTGCCCAAGCCTAACAAGATATCGAAGGGACAAAGGAAATAGAAAAGTGGATGCAACTTTCCTTAGGTCATACATTTACTTGACCAACAAGAATATATGGGAGGATTCGACATCCTTCCCAAAGTTATTTAAAAAATTTTACTTCACCAAAGTTGTAGCTACCTTCAATAACTTTTTGGAATGGGCTAGATCATAAAAATTAGACGTCAGTTGGCTAGCAAAATACATAATTTACCAAAGATTTGGCAGAATCAAGAATCTTAACAGATTTGAGAAAAATCTTTCCAAAGATATTTTAGTGTTCTAATATCTTTCTATTTCTGAATTTACTTAGGATTTATGTAGCCTATTTAAAGGCATCCAATTTATTGTGAAAGACACAACATTTATGATTAATTCACCTTGAGTGTTTTGGAGAGATTTTATCTTTGGTTCTTTGCGAAGTACTCGATCTTCATCANACCTTGAGTATTTTGGAGAGATTTTCTCTTTGGTTCTTTGCGAAAAACTCGATCTTCATCAAGTTAATTCTTGATAAATCAAATTTGATAGCTATGATTCTTACCGACAAGTTCAGTCTAGGTGAAGGTCATTCTTTGATAACTTAGGTTTTGTCGGCAAGGTTCGATTGGTGTCAAGTTTTTCGTACTTGATTCAAAGGCGATCCAGGTATCTTTTTCCAAATTGTGGAAGGGTCTCGGGTTTTATATACCCGTTGTTCTCATCATTTGGTATCAGAGCTTTGGTTCTTTTATTGAAGTTTCTATATTTAATTTAGTTTTCTTATTCTTCCCTATTTCCTATCTTTCCATCTTCTTATAAAAAAAGCAAAAAAATTCGTGTTAAAAAAATGTGAAAAAAAATCATTGTGCAAAAAAAGGGGGAAAAGCACAAGCAAAAAAAAAGAAAGTGAAAAAAGGAATGATTTTAGCTTATTCTATTTGTTACTACCGTTATAAAAAAAATCTTGTTACTTCAAATAGTGCTTACTATTTGTCGTCATCAATTTTTGTTTCAAAGTTACTTCTTTTAATTTTTATGACTTCAAAGTTATTCATTGCCTTTATTGCTCTTACATCATTAGAGCAATACTTCATTATCATCATTCATCATTATACATACGTTTTCCTTGGATCGCATCATTTCTTTCAAAATAGGTTGACTTTGATAATCTTGGAAGTTTGAATTTTTGGCTTAAAAGTTTGATCTTGATTGCTTTTACTTGCTGAATATTTCTCCTGAATTAGGTTCTTACATAAAGAACTAAAAGAGAAAATTTATAAGAAAAAGGCAAGAGTGTGAGACTATTTTATAAAAGCCATTAATTGAGATAAATACAAGTGTGAGTAACATTGATTGAGTGTCAACAGTGAGGGAGTGAGTGAGGTCCGTTTATTTCCTTATTTATTCGCTAACGCTTTCTTTTGTTTCTTATATTGAGAAATGAGAAAATAATGCGAGCAAGATGTTGCTCTTATTCACTTCCAACATCATTAGAGCAAGGTGTTGAGTTTGAGAATGAGAGCAACTGTTACAAAAAGGAGCGGTATCTTAGAAAAAACTGAGAAGATGGCAACCTGAGCAACATCAAGATGAAAATTCCTTCTTTTTATGGTAAAAGTGATCCCGAATCATATTTGGAATGGGTAAGAAAGGTTGATCATATTTTTTATTGTTACAACTATACCGAGGAAAAGAAAATCAAGTTGGCCTCAATGAAATTCATGGACTATGCAAGTACATGGTGGGATTAACTAGTGAGAAATGAAAGCATTTATGCATAAGAGATATGTTCCTAGTAATTATCATTAAGAAATTAAATGTTTTCATTGTCAAGGATTCGGCCATTATGCTTCAAATTGTTTGAATAAAGAACAATGGTAATACGTGACAATGAGGATGTTGGAAGTGAGAACTCAAGTGACGGCGAGATGCCCCCACTAGAAGATTGTAGCAATATGGATGTAGAGAAACCCAGGAAAGGTGAACTCTTAGTCACTACAGGCGTGCTCAACGTTCAAGTAAAGGACGATGGAGATGAAATATGAAGAGAACACATAGTAACCGGTTGAAGGTGATGAAGAAAATAATGTTTAAGGGGTATATGGGATGATGCTAATCGGGAATGGTTTTGGTCGACACCATGGTTAAGCAGTCGACACCTTAGTAATCGGTCGACACCATGGTTAAGCGGTCGACACCTTAGTAACCGGTCGACACCTTAGTAATCGGTCGACACCTTGGTTAATCGGTCGACACCTTGTTGAACAGCGGTGGACACATTAGTAACTGGTCGACCTAGGATAACCCTCATGAATTTAAGCGGTCAACCTCATGGACGAGCGGTCAACACCTTCCCCGATTTAAGTTGAAAAGTCAGCCAAAACATGGAGAATCCTGATGGATGGACGTGAGAGAAACATTGTTTTTGATTAATGAAAGACATAAAAAAGGTATTGTCTGCCATTTTTCCCTTCCAGCACGATTTCTTCTCCCTAGTTCTCTCTAAGTTCTCACGTCTTGACAAGGGAGAGTGAGATTGAGAAAGAAAAGAGGTATTGTGAGAGAAAAGAGTGAGAAAGTGAGTTATCTCAAGAGAGGTGAGGTAGAAAACTCTAAAGCTTTCGTGGAGGCTGAAGTTCAAGGTATTTTTCTATCCTTTAAAGTTCTCTTTGGTTTAGTAATGATAAAATGTTAGTATTGTTTGAATTGGTGGATAAAAATGAATGATTTCATGCCAAGAGATGTGAAATCAGTTGATTATGTATAAAGTTAGGGTTTTGGAGATTCAGTCAATATGTGATACGAATTGGAAAGAGTTAAAGTAGACTTTTAGAGTGATCTATAGTCGTTTGAATCACTCAATTCGGAGCTAAGTATGCAAAGTTATGAATGTTGCAAGTTAATAGACGAAAAATAGGAGAGGACTGCGGTCAACCCCATTAGGTTAGGTCGACCGGTTCCCAATTTCCAGAATGCATGCTCTCTGTTTATAAAAAATGGTCGACACCTTATAAGTTAGGTCGATCGGTTCTAGATTTCAAGCAATGCATACAGTAGACTCTTTAAGCAACAATTTGACACCTTAAGCATCACAAATGGATCATTATCGAGGAAGTTATATTCTTTAAAGTTGGTAAAAAAGCTATGACTTTATGCAATAAAACAGGTCATGTTACCTAATTTTTGATCCTTGAATGATCTATATGTTTAGGTCATCAATTGAATTAAAAAGAGACTCAAGTAAATTAATTCAAGCTAGCTGCTAAGGTAAGTTAGTATTAAGTTTGTTTGGCCCTTAAGTGGGACTGCATTGCAAAGATTAGGATGTATGTTTGATGTGTGTTGTATGCTTATTCTCATATTATGGTTGATGTGATTTAAGTAATGTTTCATAGTAACATAGTCATGCATCATAGTTTTACAAAATGTCAATGAAATAATTTCATGCATTGTTTTACAACGTAGTTGGAGGTAAACGAGAT
>QAOC01020712.1:0-10297 GCA_003255005.1 Begonia fuchsioides
AGAATCATTAGTTTCATGGTTTTCTAAGAATTAAAACTCCGTAGCACTTTCAACTGCCGAAGGCGAGTATATCACAGCCGAAAGTTGTTGTGCACAAATGCTTTTGATGAAGAATACCTGAGAAGACTACAATCTCTCATTCTCTAAGATTCCTATCATGTGTGACAACACTAGTGCAATAAACATCAGCAAAAATCCTATCTTTCTTTCTAGAACTAAGCATATAGAAATAAGATATCATTTTATCAAAGATCACGTCCAAAAAGGGGATATTATCTTGGAATTTTTCAAGTCAAGTGATCAATTAGCTGATATATTTACTAAGCCTTTGGATGAAAAGACCTTCAATTGAATTAGAATTTGATTGGGAGTAATTCGGCTTGATGGTGTTTAGAAACATCATTGCCTTCCTGCTGTTTCCTGTGACAGTGGTCGACATAAAAGGGAATATGTCGACCGGACTTTGAATATGTTGAAACAGAGGTCGACATAAAGAAGAGTTTGTCGACCGGATTTTGAATCTGTCGCACAAGGGGTCGACATAAAATCGGGTATGTCGACCGGTCTTTCATTTCTACCTTTGATCGGTCAACACAATCGAGAATCGGTCGACCGGTATCGTCATTTTGTTTAAAACCCAACCCTCGAATGGTCTTTCAATAATTTCATTCTCTCTCAGGTATACACCAAAAGGGTCGCACAAAAATGTTTCGGTCGACCCAAACCTAGTTTTTAACGCGATATAATTAAAACCCTATCGCACTATTTTCAATCTTCAAAATCTCTCTCGCACGCTCTCTTTGTTCCAACGATATTCGCAGTCTCCCTTTGGTCGACCCAAACCTCCAGCCTCCGATTTCCTCTTCTCAAATGACTTCCACCTCAAAAAATCCAGTCAGAAGGAAGAGGGCAGCCGTTAAATATAATGATATTGCAAGCTCCTCCTCAGCTCTGCCCACAGAAATTCAACCCTCTAAATTAGAAAAATTCATATTCCAAAAAAAAAGCTGCCAAGATAAATTTTATTCAATTTTTCAGAACAAACCTCTCATTTTAAGTAGGATATATGAGCATAATTCTATTCCTGGAATAGATATCCAAGAAGGCTGTGAGTTTCTAGGAATTTTAGAACTATTATCCTTCTATGGTCTCTATTCTGAAAAGGCTGTGAGATTATTCTATGTCAATCTATATTACACCCAAAATCCATTTATCCTTAAGAGCTACGTATTTGGAAAGAAGATACAATTCACGAGTTATCAACTGAATATCATACTGAATTGTACATCCGATGAAAGAACTGATACATATTATGAGCAGCACTCCGAGCCTAAGATCATGAAGGATGAAGAGTATTGGCCTTTCCTTAGACAAATAAGGAGGGATCCCGATTCAGTGCCTTATCGACCTAAGGCCAGTGATCTCAATATTGTGGCTCGCTTAGTCTATCACATTCTCACATATAATCTATTACCCAAGCATGGCCAGAGAGACTACATCAGCAACATGGAGCTGTATGTGCTCTTCATGTTCTTTAGTAGACGTCGCATAGACATAGGATACATAATCATACGACGGATGATGGATGTCATGGATAAGGAATCCAAGTCCTTACCCTTCAACCTCTTAATAATGGAAATTCTTTGACAAAACGGGGTTGAGATTCCTTCTACTGAGCCACTCACTAGGGTAAGAAAATTTGATAAATATAGTCCTTCGACACTTGCTTGAATGGGCTTAGCTCAAGACGAGGGTGGGATCTGGCAATACAAAGTGGCCATAGCTGATCCTCCTGCTTGTGAAGACCCTACAAAGACCGGGGATGATGCTGATGTACATCCCGAGCATAGATCCTCTTCCCACTCACATCGCATTACTTCCTTGATTGAAGAACATTTTGATTTGCTCACGGGACAGATCTCAAGCTTAGCATTGACAGTAGAGTCTCTTGTCCACTATAATGATACTCTTCAAAGGAGAGTAGATTCCCTTGCCACATCCAATTCTGAACTTCATGGTAAGGTTGATTTTCTTCATGACTACCTTGAGAGGTGGAACTATCAATGGTTTGAATCTTCCTTGAGGCCTAGTATATCTGTACCTTTTGATCATGCTCAAGATCCCTCGCCAATTCCTTCACCGTTTCCTTCTCCTGTTCAATCTCCAGCTCTCTCCTCAACGAATACACTGGAAGTTGCTCCCATGGCGGTGGAAATTACTACTCTTGTCGTTGCTACAATATCATCATCTTCTCCTGGCATAGTTGTGCTACCTACTCCATCTACAATTGGGCCTCCATCTGCTGCAGGCACCATTGTACTTGACTCTCCCACATCTTTACCAGCTGTAGAATAGATTAGGGAAGCTCCTTTTTTTGTCTTAGGAGAATTCTTAACTTCTTGCTTATCTCCTCTTTTTATAAACAATGCTACTTTACTCGTATTGAATATCCTATACATTTATGTTTATTCTTTTTGATAATATTCAATGGGGGAGAAATTATGTTACTCGTTTATGCATAAGTTATGTTAATCTATTTTGCATAAGTTATATTAATCTGTTATGCGTGAGTGTCTTTGTATAGGGGAGCATTGAATATCTATCATACATGCTTTTTCGATGGGGGAGCAATTTATCTTTCAAAAGATTTTGTCATTATCAAAAAGGGGGAGATTGTTGGCTTTAAAAGTGTTCTTAAAGCAATCAATTGTTTTTTATGATAACTATGTAAGATAAGCATGAAAGATAAAATAAACTACTTTACAATCGAGCACTCCTTGAAGAATATCAAGATGTTTTCCCAGAAGAACTACCATTAGGCCTACCACCACGGGGAATTAAGCATCGAATAGATTTACAATCGGGTGCCATCCTTCCAAACTGACCCCCATATAGGCTCAATATTGAAGAAGCCAAAGAATTGCATAAACAAGTCCAAGAACTCCTTGATAAAGGACACATCCGAGAGTCTTTGAGTCCTTGTTTCGTACCGGCTCTCTCTTTGTACCAAAAAAGGATGGGAGTTCTCGCATGTGTTTTGATAGTCGGACCATAAATCAAATCACCATCAAATATAGGTTTCCAATTCCTTGGTTAGAAGATTTGTTAGATGAACTTGGTGGTGCATCATGTTTTTCAAAGGTGGATCTCAAGAGCGGATATCATCAAATTCGGATGAAGGAGGGTGATGAGTGGAAGACGGCTTTCAAAACAAAATATGGCCTATATGAATGGTTAGTCATGCCTTTCAGTTTGTCCAATGCCCCTAGAACCTTCATGAGACTTATGCATTTTGTACTAAAAGACTACTTGGGAAGATTTGTTGTTGTATATTTTGACGACATTTTGGTTTATAGCCAAGATTTTCCAAGTCACCGAGAGCACCTCCAATTACTATTTGATAAACTCTGAGACTTTAAACTTTTTGGCAATTTGAATAAGTGTGCCTTTGTACAAGAGAGGATCCAATTCTTGGGATTTATTATTTCAAAGGAAGGAATAGAAGTTAATGAAACCAAAGTGGAAGCCATTCGGGATTGGCCCATTCCAAGAAATGTTTCAGACATAAGAAATTTTCATGGTTTAGCCTCCTTTTACCGAAGGTTCATTCAAGGGTTTAGTTCTATTGTGGCTCCTTTAACAGATTGTGTTGGCTTTAAAAGTGTTCTTAAAGCAATCAATTGTTTTTAATGATAACTATGTAAGAGCATGAAAGATAAAATAAACTACTTTACAATGTTTAAATTAGACTTAACCATTCATGAGAAATACCCTCTTTGAAGGGTACAATTAAAGTCTAACAATTTGTTTAAGTGCTATAGAAATTTCAAGTATTTGTAGTGTTTTGTGTCGACCTATAATACCTTATGTCGACCCTTGTAAAATTCATAAATTAACCATAATACTTTGTGTCAACCCACAGTTTATTGTGTCGACCCCTCAAAGTTGAGCCTGCCCTTTACATGTCGACTCCAACGTTCAAAATGTGTCGACCCCAACCTACATGTGTCGACCCTAGATTTTCCAGAGATGGATCCTTCAGATTTGTGTCGACCCCAACCTACATGTGTCGACCCCAAATTTTCAAGAGACGGATCCTTCAGAGATATGTCGACCGCACAAAAAGTTATGTCGACCCAACTGACCCTAAGCTTTCAACGGCTATATTTTCGATATGTCGAACCCAATAGTGTGTGTCGACCCATTTTGGCAGCTCAGATGCAAACTATAAATAGATAAAGCAAGCTCAATTTGAGAATAAGATTTTGACAATAGAAAACTACGCCGAAGTGCTGCCAAATTCTGCACAGATCTTTTTACTCTCTCAAATCCTACTACTACACCTGTATATTATTCTTGAGATGGGGTGAGTCGGTTTTTATAACCGTACAAATTGTATTTGTTCTCTTTGAACGGTCATTGTAAAAGGGGTGACGCTCCTTCAAGAAAAGAGTCAAAGGTTTGATTGACACCCGTAAGTCAATCGTAGTGAAGCTCAAGGTTTGAGCGGGAAAGATCTTCAAGGAGGTACCTTGAAGCGCGGACGTAGGCAAGGTTGGCCGAACCGCGTTACCAAACCGGTGTCATTCTCTTTACTCTAAACTCTTAGTTANAATGAACACCTTGTACTGTGCCTTAAATGATGATGAATTCAATAGAGTACAAGGTTGTGATAATGCTCGAGAAATTTTGCGATTACTCGAGTTAACCCATGAAGGGACTAACCAAGTAAAAGAAAACAAATTAAGTATGCATGTGCATGAATATGAATTGTTTTCTATGCAAAGTGATGAATTGGTTAGTTCCATGTTTACAAGGGTTACTAACATTACTAATGGGTTGAAAGTGCTTGGTAAAGTTTATACAGATGAAGAATGTATTAGGAAAATTCTTCGAGTTCTTCCAAGAGCATGGCAACCAAAAGTAACCACCATCGAAGAGGCTAAAGACCTCAAGACTTTGAAAGTTGAAGAACTCATCGGATCTCTAATGATCCATGCTATCACGATGAAAGCCGATGTGAAGGAGGCAATTAAGGAGAAGGAACCAACTAAGAGAAAAGACATCGCTCTTAAGGCATCATCTAGTAATCAAGACAAGTCCAAGAGCGATGAAGAGGATGATGAAGATGTCACCCTCATTACAAGGACATTCAAGAGGTTCCTTCAAAGAAAAAGAATGAAAGGAAAGGAGTTCCCAAGAAAAGAGAAGCATCCTACATAAAAGGAGAAAGAGCTTAAATGCTATGAGTGTGGAAAGCCATGACATTTTAAATCCGACTGTTCACAAGCAAAGAGACATCCCAAGACTTACAAGAAGAAATCCATGAAAGCAACTTGGGATGACAGTGATTCGTCAAGCTCCTCATCCGAAGATAAGGAGATAGCTAACATGTGCTTCATGGCCAAGGAGGACAAGGTACTTGACTCCCTTAGTGATTTAGAAAATTCAGATGAGGATAATGAATTTTTTTATGCTTTCAATCACTTGCTTAATGATTTCAATATCTTGAAATCTAAGTATAAGCAATTGAAAAAGGAACATGCCATGTTAACAAAAGAGCATGAGGGTAAAGTTAATCCCTTGGAAATGAAATGAGTAGATTAAAGAGGGAAAATAATGATTTGAATGGCATAGTTCTGAAGGTTACTAATGGAAGCAAAAATTTAAACATTCTTCTTGGTAAACAAAGAATAACCTTTGATAAAGCAGGCATAGGTTATGAATCCTTCAAGAAGAAAACTTTTTTGAAATACCAAAACCTTGCCATGTATGTAATAAAATAGGCCAAACCTCCTTTGTATGTCCTTTGAAAATAAGAGACAAAAATCAAAGGTTTATTCAAAAATAGGTTCCCAAAGGAACCAATGCTAAACCTCTAGGGCCCAAAATGGTTTGAGTACCTAAAAGGAACACCTAATTCTCCTTGTGTAGGTGGAAGTCTCTCATGCAAAGAATCTCTGGTACCTCGATAGTGGATGTTCGAGGCATATGACGGAAGACCCTTCAAGGTTTACTTCCATCAAGCAAAAGAAGAGGAATGTCACTTTTGAAGGAAATAAAAAATGGAAGATAATTGGTATTGGCAATATCGGTAATCCCTCTTCCCCTATTATTGAAAATGCCCTTTTAGTTGACAGCTTAAAGCATAATTTATTAAGCATTAGTCAACTTTGTGATAAGGTATATTGGGTAATTTTTTATTCCAAATCTTGCTTAATAAAAGATAGCTCAAGTGGTGAAATCTTATTCATTGGCTATCGATCCGATAATGTTTATACAATTGATTTGGATAATGTTGCATGCTTTGATGAAAAATGTTTTAGTGCAACATTCTCTCTAGATAGTTGGGCATGCATAGGAGATTAGGCCATGTTAGCATGGATACCTTAACTAGGATCTCAAAGAAAAATCTAGTTAGAGGTCTTCTAAAATTATCCTTTGAGAAGAACAAATCGTGTGATGCATGTCAAATGGGGAAGCAAACAAAGAGTTCCTTTTCCCTAAAAAATGTTGTGTCTTCATTTAATCCTCTACAGCTTCTCCACTTAGATCTATTAGGCCCTTCTAAAGTAGCTAGCCTAGGTGGCAAGCATTATGCCCTTGTAATTGTTGATGATTTCTCAAGATTTACTTGGGTATACTTTCTTAGATCTAAGGATGAGACTTTTGAGACTTTCTCTTCCTTTAGGAAGAAAGTTCAAAATGAAAAGGGTCTCTCCATTGTAGCTATCCGTAGTGGTCATGGAGGAGAATTTGAAAATGAGAAATTTGAGCTCCTATGTCTTAAGAATGGGATCAATCATAATTTATCCACTCCTAGGACTCCTCAACAAAATGGAGTTGTTTAGAGAAAGAATAGATCACTTCAAGAGCTTGCTAGGAGAATGCTCAGTGAAAATTCTCTTCCCAAGTATTTTTGGGCGGAAGCCGTAGCTACGGCATGCTACACAATAAATCGAGTATCAATCCGTCCAATCTTAGAAAAGACCTCCTATGAACTATGGTCGAATAAATCTCCTAGTGTAAGTATTTTAGGCCCTTTGGATGCAAATGTTATATTTTGGTATCTTCCTTGGATACTCTTTGACTAGCAAAGCATATAGAGCATTCAACAAAAGGACTCTAATGGTTGAAGAATCTATGCATATCATTTTTGATGAATCACCTCTCTTGTTAGAAAATATGAACAAAGTTGAGGAACTTACAAGAGACATAGATTCTTTATCTCTAGAAGAAAATGAGAAAGATTCGCTTGAGGTTACCCTCTCTGAAACTCCTCTAAACAACCTAGAAGAGGGTACAAATGGCGACCCTATTAGAGAACTTCCTAAGGAATGGAGATACTCCAAAGACCATCCATTAGAAGATGTGGTTGGTGATCCCTCATTGGGCGTCAAAACTAGAGCCTCCCTTAGGAACTTGTGTGCTAATGTAGCATTTATTTCTCAAGTGGAGCCTAAGAAATTTGATGAGGCCATCTTAGATGAAAATTGGATAATGGCCATGCAAGAGGAATTAAATCAATTTGAGAGAAACCAAGTATGGGAGTTAATTCCTAGGCCTAATGATCGCACAATCATAGGAACTAAATGAGTATTCAAGAATAAAGTAGATGAACATGGTGTTGCCATTAGAAACAAGTCAAGATTGGTTGCAAAAGAATACAATCAAGAAGAGGGGATAGATTTTGAAGAAACCTTTGCACCAATAGCACGAATGGAGTCAATTCGCATGCTACTTGCCTATGCGTGCCAAAAAAATTTCACTCTAATTCAAATGGACGTTAAGAGTGCCTTCCTAAATTGTTATATAATGGAAGAAGTCTATGTGGAGCAACCTATGGGCTTTGAAGCCTTTGACAATGCAGACCACGTTTATAAGCTTCATAAAGCTCTTTATGGTCTTAAGCAAGCTCCTCGTGCTTGGTAGGATAGGTTGAAGAACTTTCTTTTGGAAAGAGAGTTCAAAATGGGAAAAATTGATTCAACCCTTTTCACTAAACATGAAGGTGATGATCTGCTCCTTGTCCATATTTATGTGGACGATATCATCTTTGGAGCCTCAAACAAAAAGCTTTGCGATAGTTTTGCCTCTCTCATGCAAGATGAATTTGAGATGAGCATGATAGGAGAGCTTAAATTATTTTTAGGACTCCAAATTAGACAATCCTTAGAGGGAACATTCATTTGTCAATAAAAATACGTCAAAGAATTGCTTAAGAGATTCATATTGGAATCTTGTAAATCCTCTAGAACTCCCATGAGTACCACAACAAAATTGGACAAAGATGAAAATGGTCAAGATGTGGACATTAAGAAATATCATGGTATGATTGGATCTCTTATGTATCTAACAGTTATAGACCAAACATAATAATATACAATAGTTTTCAAACAAAACATTTCCATTTACATGGGTCGCCCACCAGTCAAAATTGCACTAACAGCTGCAAACTTCCACAATGGACGTACTTCACCACCTCAAGCATCTATCCACGATAAGTAGAATCCACAATATCTATCTCATCACCTACATTACAAAGCTTATCTAATGAGCCTAACGCTCAGTAAGTTAATCTATAATAATAAAACATTTATGAGACTTTTATGCATATGCTGCTTTATAAAAACAATGCAATTTTGGTATCGTTCATTTCTTTTCTTTTCTTTCACTTAAAGGGTAATACTATCTAGGGGAGAGTAGGCACCATTTGGTCCAACCTCTTGGGACAGCAAAACTCAAACCCCGCCCAACATATAACAATTTACATACATTTCGTTCATTTCACTATTTCATTGGTTTGATCGTTGAAGGTACCACAGGAGAGAGTAGACACCATTTGGTCTCCCTCGAGGCAGTCTAACTTGAGCTCTTCCTTCAACGACTTGTTGCTTATTATCATGAAAATCACGCATGCAAATCATTTTTCGTATTTTTCTTAAAACCATGATGCATGAACAATTAAAATGGATGAACATGTTAACATGCAATAAATATATAATTCAAACATTGCAAGCATTCTAAACATGTATCTTTATTCTAACACCAGAAATCAATCAATCTTCAAACAAGGCACACAAACATATCCTCAAATAAATTGAGGTCGGTGTATTGTGCATTACACCCCAAACAATCAAGAATATTGAGAAATCATAAAATCCTAATCTTTGTAATGTAGTCCCCTTTAGGGCCAATCACATGCAACATTAACTTACCTTAGTAGCTAGATTAAGTTGATCCACTTGAGTCCTCTTTTTAATCCAATAGATGACCTAAACCTACAGATCATTTAAGGATAAGAAATCGAGTAACATAACATGTTTTATGGCATAAAGTCACAACTTACTATTCCAACTTTGAACAACTTTAACTTCCTCTATATTGACCCATGCATGATGCTACAGGTGTCAAATTATTCCTTAAAGGGTCTACTATAACTTCTTAGAAGACACTAAGTTCATAAAACTATCGTAGCATAAAGTGTTGATCAATGTTGACATAACAGTGAGTATGCAACACTGTAAATCAAGGACCGGTCGACCCAACCTATAAATGGTCGACCCATGTTGACAAAACAGAGAGCTTGCATTTTTAAATCAAGAATCGGTCGACCTTAACCTATAAGGGGTCGACTACGGCTCTCCTCAGTTTCCGTACACTGACTTGCGACGTCAATAACTTTTCATACATAGCTTCAAATTGAGTGATTCAAACGACTATAGATCACTCTAAGATCTACTTTAACTCTTATGCAGGAAAAAAACTCAAATTCGTGCCAAAATTTGATCGAATCTCAAAAAACATAACCTTGCGCATAATTAATAATTTCACAGAAATTAATATGAAATCATTCATATTTATCCACCAACCCAACTTGTAAGAACCCGAAATTTTAACTCCCGAATTTCAAGAAAATTTTTTCGCCAAGTTAGACTAATCCACTGTCGTATAAGGAACGTAAATTTGTCGTATATGCCACGTGGAACGACTTGGTCAAACTAAATATATTGGGATATCTCGGGACAAAATTGAACTATGATTTTCGAATGTGACATAATAGCTGATTTTACGAAATCAGTGGACACATGATCGTGTCGGGCTTTTTAGTGGAACGACGGTAATCAGACAAAAAAATTGAAAACGTTACGCGAAATAAATATTATGTTTTAATAATATTACATTATTTATTATAATATAATATTATTATATAATGTAGTATTTAATAAAAGAGGAGAGAAGAAGAAGGAAAACCCCTTCTTCCCCAAAATTGACGCCGGACACCGAGAGAGAGAGA
>QAOC01020726.1:0-20130 GCA_003255005.1 Begonia fuchsioides
TCTTGATAGATCAAATTTGATAGCTTTGGTTCTTACCGGCAAGTTTGGTCTGGGTCAAGCTCCTTGTTTGACAACTTAGGTTCCGTCGGCAAGGTTCGATTGGGGTCAAGTTCCTCTTACTTGATTCAAAGGCGATCCAGGTATCTTTTTCCGCATTGTTGAAGGGTCTCGGGTTTGATATACTCGTGGTTCTCATCATAACATGTGGCCTATCGATCCTTTAGACCTTTGGAAATTGCAGCTAGAGGTGTCAGAAAAGTTACCACAGGGATAACTGGCTTGTGGCAGCCAAACGTTCATAGCGACATTGCTTTTTTATCCTTCGATGTTGGCTCTTCCTATCATTATGAAGTAGAATTCACCAAGTGTTGGATTGTTCACCCACCAATAGCGAACATGAGTTGGGTTTAGACCGTCATGAGACAGAGTAGTTTTACCCTATTGATGACAGCGTCACAATAGTAATTCAACCTAGTACGAGAGGAACCGTTGATTCGCACAATTGGTCATCGCGCTTAGTTGAAAAGCAAGTGGTGCGAAGCTACCGTGCACTGGATTATGACTGAACGCCTCTAAGTCTGAATCCGGGCTAGAATCGATGCACGCGCCTGTCGCTCAGTCGCCGACAAGGAGTAGGGGCCCTCGGCCCCCAAGGGCACGCGTCAATGGCCAAGCCCTCTCAACCGAACCATTGCGCGGGCCACCTTGAAGTGTTATTTCAACCGAGCGGCAGGTAGAATCCTTTGCAGACAACTTAAATATGCGACGAGGTATTGTAATTGGCAGAGCGGCAAGTAGAATCCTTGCTGCCACGATCCACTGAGATTCAGCCTCACTTCGCATCGATTCGTCCCTCCCCTCCCAAGTACCTCCACGAGGCTCGTTCTATTTTTTTCGAAAAACGACCAAGTCCCGAACAAGTAATCTTTTTGAAGGCATGCCCAAGTGTCATTGTGCCGAGCGTAGGCACAATCAAGGCGCACCCTAGGCCAAGGCACGAACAGGTGGAAGTGCATGTCCAAGTTCCTCCACCAAGCTTCTTCCATTCTTTCCGGAAAACGAACAAGTCCCAATCAAGGCCAAGTATCATACATAGTGCCTAGCAAAGGCACGATCAAGGCCCGCCCGAGTGCAAGGCGCGAGGCATGCCTTTGGTTCAAAAGTTTGTCAAATTGACTATCAAAAGGTATTGAGGAACTTGCAAAAAGTTTGAAAAGTCGAGTAAACATATACTTACAAAAAGGTAAGGCAAGAAGATATCGAGGAACTTGCCAAAATGTTGAAAAGTCGAGTAAGCATAGACACACATACAAAAGAAAAAAGGCATGGTATCTAGGAACTTTCCAAAAGGTTAAAATTTGTGTAAACATAGACTTACAAACAGCAAAGAACGGTATCGGGGAACTTACAAAAGGTTCAAACGTTGTTCATGATCCAAGAGGTATCCCTCAATGCTTGACGCTATCGGGGCAAAGCACAAGTGCATTGGGATTGCATTTGCACTATTACGTTCAAGTGGCGGTGTCATTGAATGCTTACCCACACATTTGCTCTAAAGCCCAAGTGCGTCGACAAGGCTTCCCACCGTGAAAGAATACATGACGAAAAAGAATTGGTGCAAAGGCAAGGCCGACGTTCGAAATGTATGAAAAATTAAAAAAAAAAATCCAAAACACACCAAACCTTCAATAATAGCTCATTGTAATGCGTGGGACCCGTGGTTAAAATTTCAGCCCAATCGGACACCGTTTCCATAGTAAAGACAAACAGGGAACCCGTGGCAAGGTGCACTCACGCGGTGTGGTTCGGCCATGCCACGTCGCAGGCGTGAGGATGCTGCCATGGAACGGCGTGCGTGCACCGAGGGGCGGCCAGGGTAGGGCAGGGCATGATGTGCCTTCCTTGGGGGTCGGCGCACCGTGATCAGAAGAATGCGCGCACGCGGGGCTCAGTATAAAGTGTCACGTGGTATGGTTCCTCGGTTGACTGTCAATGGCTTGTGAGTGTGCGTGGGCATATCCAAAAGGGCGATCCGGTGGTTGACCCTATCCGGATATCAAGGGATCCGCGTGGCTATTTTGCAATGTTGTTGCTAGAGGATCTTCTGATGATCTTGGCAGCTTGAGTGCGGATTCTTTGGATGAAAACCCCCTGTGATTCATTGGAGGTTCCATGAACGGCTTATGCGCATGCGCCCGGTTGATTCTTTGCAGACATCAAGAGATCTGTCCATGCTAATTCGAACCTTGTCCTTTCCTTGACTACATGACCATATTACTTAAAGATTTAAGTAAAGTGGCCGATGGGATTTGATCAAGGTCTCTTAGTTGACCGAAAGTAGGCCGTTGCTTGACCGTGGGTTGATCAAGGTTCGGCCGTGGCGATCCTTTGTGGGCCTTCGCCTATGGGATCTGCATTCCTCTTCTTTGGGCTGCTTTCTCTTCCTTATCTAAGGTTATTCGCTGATGAAAATAAATAAACCTAAATGTGACAAAAAATAGGGCCTTGGGTGATCACTCGATCCGTGAGAATTGGATCGGGCGTCCTCCCATGTCGGTCACTTATTCCATTGGGCCAAAGCCCTAGAGGACTTCGTTGGTCGTCTGGTCGTGGTCGTGGGGTTGGGCGTTGGGCGTGTCGTGGTCGGGAGCACCAGGCATGTAACGAGGGCCGCCATGGCACACAAATTAGTGAAATTTGGCGTGCTCATTGGGGCTAGGTTGGTGATGTACTCCAGTTTCACATCAGGGTAGGCGGCCAAGGGTGAGGGGGCCGCCATGGCACGGTGCGCGAGCTCGAGGTGCGGCAATGGCGCGGCGCCAGCGCTGAACGGTGCGGCCATGGTGCGGAGCTGGGCTGCAGCCATGGTGCGGAGCGCTGAAGGGCATGGCCATGGCGCGCGCTGGGGGTGCGGCCTGATGTGCAACTGGAGGGCATCAGCAAGGATGAGAACCAAGCTGAGGCCGAAGAAGAATCGAGACTGGCCGAAGAAGCAATCTGCCACGCCCAAGATGAGTGGCTACTCATGATGATCTGACGAGTCTTGTCAACTCAAGATCATCAAGAGAACTACCAACGTGAAAATCTTTTTCACAGTCGTTGTTTGATCAAGGAGAAGGTGTGCTCCTTGATAATCGATGGCAGGAGCTGCACCTCGAGAATTGGTCGAGAAGTTGACGTTGCCAACCACCGATCACCTGGCGCCCTACAAACTAAGGTGGCTCACCGACCGAGAGGATGTATGGGTCACCAAACAAGCCCGAGTAGATTTTACGATCAACCACTACAAGGACACGGTCCTTTGTGACGTGGTGCTAATGAGCGCCATTTATTTGCTACTCGGTCGGCCATGGCAATTCGACCGCCAAGTGATGCACAACGGCCACACCAACCAATATACATTCAAGATGAATGGGCGTAGCATCATTTTAGCTCCAATGTCCCAGGAGCAAGTGGCCAAGGATGTGGTCGACAAGAAAGAAGCCACGGCCAAAATGGCACTATTCATGGGCCGAAAGGAATTGGCATGGACACTCGGCCAAGGTGGACACATTATCATTCTCCTTCACCGAGAGCATGATAGTGATATAGAAGATCAAGTCCCAGAGATTGTTGGACCTCTCCTTGATCTATTCAAAGACGTGTTCCCAGAGGAGCTTCCCGACGGTTTACCACCCTTCCGAGGGATCGAGCACCATATTGACCTCCAACCGGGAGCTACATTGCCAAACCAACCCCCATACCGACTTAATCCGGAGGAAAGCAAGGAATTACAACAACAAGTGCAAGACTTGCTTACCAAGGGCTAAATACGGGTGTCATTGAGCCCATGTGCGGTCCCGGCACTCCTAGTGCCAAAGAAGGACGGAAGTCACCGCATGTGTGTGGTTGATTAATAGGGCTGCCACACCTAAGATGGGAAAACGACACTTTCTAGATTCGGGTGGAGAAGGGTGGAAATGCTGATGAGCAGAAAATAGAGGGAACTTGTGGATAGCAGATCTCAAAAATGGTGGTGATATTTGGCCTGAAATTTTGAGGAGGCGTAGACAGAAGATATGGAAGATATGTAGATGGGAGTGAAAATGGACAGAAGGTAGCCGAAAAATGGTATGTGCGGGTAGATTCAGAAAATATGGGCTTTCGAGATGAAGAATGGAAGGAAGAGCTAATGATCTACACACTCACCCTCAAGACCACGAGTGTGGCTAGAGATATTTAGTAACGATAGGCCTCCTAGCTTGAAAGGATGACCAACTCCGGGGGGCTCTCGGTTGCCGGAAGTCCACCGGGAAGCTGAGTCTTGGGATCGGAAGATCGACACAAAAATTGACAATGCAAAGCAAAGTTTTTCAAATTAACCAAAGACCCCCACAATGCTCAGGGAGTTGAGCTTAAAACATGCACAAAGCTGCATGGGAAAATGACTCAAATCGGATGGCTCATGGAAGCTTACCCGATTTGACCAGACACATAAAAAGGGAGGGAAAAGTGACCCCTTGACCAAACTGATTTGGGAAAACTCAGCATCCTCACCTGCGTGAGCCACCAAAATGCAGCCTAATTAATAGGGCTGCCACACCTAAGATAATACCCTAAGGGAGTCAAAAGACTCTCATGCAAAAGCATGCAAAATAAACGTTAAAGTTTGTGGACAAAAAGAAACACACAAAAACTTGAAGTAAAAAGTCTCCCTCCTCCACTTCAATTGGTCTTGGGCTTGCTTCCCATTGGGCTGATCTCCTTATAATCCTCCTTAAAACTCTCTTGGAAGGTCTAACTCGGGTTCGGGATATTAACAACGTCTGTCGGCTTCTCTATGTAATTTACGGAGTGCTTGGGCCGCTCTTGGTCCATTAGGGTTGGTTCCACAATGCTAAATTCTTGCATAAGATTCCCTAAAAAAAAGAGCACACGTGTTAGAAAATTCCCGACCTCGGGCTCGGGTAATGGCTCTGTGATGTTCTAAAATTTTCTTAAGGCTAACTAAAATAGGTTAAAAAATTTTGCTGAAAAATTAGTCTTCAGATAAAAAGTAATTTGAAAGCTCCCAAAAGGTTTCCTTCATTAAATTCTTGTAGGCTGCATATTCACATGTGATTGGAGGAGGTTGAGGTGATAAGATGGGTGAAATTCTTGCATGTATTTTGCTGAGATTTAATTGGATGAGGTAAACGTGATAAAAAGTGAAGTCTTATAACTAGGTGGCTGCAAAAGATGATATGAAAAGAATAATGGGCTTGCAAAGATTGATCTTATTGGATGGGGTGAATTTGATAAAAATTAGAAGTCATATCACTTGGTTGCTGCAAAAAAAGCATGATATGAAGAGAGGAGTGATTTGAAACAAAAGGAAGAAGGGGATTTTGCCAGCTTTTCTCTAATTGGAAGAAGGTGATGTTAGATGTGAAAGGTGAGGTTAGATGAGAGACACCAATCATTACTGCAAAAAGTGGGTTGCTGGAGACTCCAAAAGAAGCTCTTAACCTCATGCTATTGTCTTCAAAAATGGCTGGCCAAAACCGTATAAAGGTCTATCATGGACGATTTTGTTTGGCCTCTAATGTACTAATAATCTGAGAGTTTGGTTGGGCTGATTGTTGCCAGGTTATCAAATGATATGGCAATTCTTTGTCCTCTAATTTGCAAGCTTGGCTCCTTGTGATATTCTCCTTGAGCATTCTTTGATTGGTACTTGAATTTGTTCCATGTCATTTTCTTTGGGTAGTTTAGGATCTATCCTCAACTCCAATGAGGGTTCCTCCATATCGCTTCCTTATTCATGAACATAGGGGGACAAATCTTGCCCATTAAAAGTTGGCAAAACTTCATACCCTCCTGGTGACTCCAATTTATAAGCATTATTGTCAATCTGATCCAACAGTGTGAAGGGTCCATAGGTGATAGTTTCAATTTCCTGAGGTTGGGAAACCTCTCCTTTCAGAAATGTAGCCACCCAAGATTTATTGTTTGGCATATGATTTATTCTTTCTCTCTAGTTCTTTCTCACTTGCTCATGCATGTCTTTCACTAATTCAGCCTTCTTAACTGCATTAGGATTCACAACATCTTTGATGGGAAGAGAGAGGAGGTCCACTGGGGTGTCAGGGATGAATCCATATACTATCTCAAATGAAGTCTTTTGGGTCGAATTGTTCAAACTCACGTTACAAAGGAAAGTTGAACATCTTGATCTGTAATCTTCTCACTATCAATCCCTCTTAAGAGTGTTCCCAAGGATCTATTTACCACCTTGGTTTGTCCTTCTGTTTGTGGGTGGAATGAGGTGATAAACAATAATTTTATTCCGAGCTTCTTTCATAACGTCTTCCAAAAGGTGCTAAGAAACTTGGTATCTTTATCTAAAAACATTTTCTTTGTAATACCATGCAAGCATACAAATTCTTTGGAGAATAATTTGAAAACTCAATCTCAATCATTAAAGCACACGCTACAAAGTGAATCCTTTGACCAAGCTGTACGAGGACAACCAAGCACAAAATCCATGCTCACTTTTTTTCCAAAGCATATTAGAAATAGGCAAGGTAAGTAAAGCCCAATGAGGCAAAACCTTGCTCTTAGCTTTCTCGCACACAATGAATCTCTCTAATACTCTGTGCACGTCTTTTAGGAGAGTTGGCCACGAAAAATGTTCCTCCAAAGCTTCAAGGGTTTTCTTCTCCCCAAAGTGACTAGCAAGTCCGCCACTATGTGCTTCTCTTATCAACGACTCCCTTTGAAAAGAAATCCTTCGGTCACATATTAATCATCCACAATACCTTGCTTACTTTTTTCACAAATTTGATCAAAATCCACATGTTCTTCATAAACTCCCTTTGAAAAGAAATCCTTCGGTCACATAATAATCATCCACATGTTTCAGGTAGAACATCAATTTTTTAGTATGTCATACAAAGTTTTTGTGTGTTATCCGAACATTCTCAAACACAACCAATGGAGCTAGTTTAAACCCATAAGTTGGTGATTGTAACAAACAAACATTTCTAGTAGTGTACAAACATTTATGTCGTACGAACTTTTTCATGTTATTCAAACCTGCTCAAATGAAACCAATCAACCATATTCAAGCCCCTCTATTAGTTAAGGCTTCGATTGAACGTTTCTAGTAATGCACCAATTGTATTCATACGTCATACAAATTTTTTGCGTATTTTTCAAACCCGTTAAAATGCCAGCAAACTACATAGTTCAAACGAACGTTTCATGCAGTACACCAAATGTTTTCATATGTCGTACAAACTTTGTGTGCATCATTTGAACCTGCTAATATGAAACCAATCGACCTAGATCAAGCCCCTTGGTTAGTTAAGGTGCCAAACAAACATTTTAAGTAGTGAACCAAAATTTTTTTTACATTGTGTGAGCCTTTCGCACATTGTTCGAACCTTCTCAAATGCAATAATTTGACACAATTAAAGCCCCTTGATTATTTAGGGTGTCGAATAAACATTCCAAGCAGCATGCTAAACACATGGATATTTGATATGATCTTAATTGATATGGACTTATCAGTGATTGAGTGCAAAATATAAAAAAAACTAAAGATAGAAAATTGAACCTTGACTCAAAGTTGACGGATATTTAAACCTTAGCTTAGAAAGAGCTTAAGACAAAATACAATAACGTGAATAAGAACCTTGGATATGAAAGATTCTGCAAATGAATGGATTCTGTTTGATAAGTCAGAAATGATGTTGCTTGACTTGCAATGAAAGAACAAATAACATGTTGAAAATGAGAAGTTCTCTCACACTATGATTCTCAAAACTCAATTTGCTCTGAAATTATAAATCTACTACATATTTATAATACTCATTCCTCACTTAATTTCTCTTCTCCCAACTTCACCAACTTTCTCATCTACTTTCCCACCAATTTTTTTACCTACTTCCCCTATAAAATGCAGCATAGATTATAAATAATACATAAGCTACTAATCTATAATAATGTCATCTTTTTCCTAGTGCACTTGAATGAATGTATTGAACAATAATCTCGTCATAATTGAGAAGGTCTTGGACATAGATGCTTAGTTTTTCTATGAACTTCTTTTCTCAAGCTCGTGTCGTAGGTCCTTCCATGCTTGTCCCCATTGCATTTAGTTCTTCCTCTTTGATCTTCGCGATCTCCTCATGATTCCATCCTTATTTTAAAGGATTTGTCTTCAAATCATCTTCTGCATTAAAAGAAGATAAATCAAAACGTTGGATGTGGCACTAACATTATACTCACCTGTGAGATCTAAACAGTAATTGTTATCATTGATGCGCTTGAGAATTTAAAAGGGCCTTCTCCACATAGTAGTACTTTAGATTTCCTTTTGGTTTGAAATCGTTCCTTGCACAGAAGTAACCACACTCAATCTCCTTGTTCAAAAGAGACACTTCATCGTCTTTGGTAGCATGTTTCACCTATGATTCAGTTTGTTTCTCAATATTTTGCCTTATAGTAAGATGAAGCTTGTTAACAAGTTATGCATTGTTTCTATCTTAACAAATACGCTGAGAAACGGGTAGAGGAGATAAATCCAAAGGAGTTAGTGGATTAAAACCATATACAATTTCAAAATGTGAAAACTTAGTAAATAAATGAACGAAGCGATTATAAGTAAATTAAACATGTGGTAGACGATGTTCCCAACTAATAATGTTTGTCTTTATGATGGATTCTAGTAATGCTAATAAGGTCATCTTTACCACTTTCGTTTGTCCATCAGATTTTGTGTGACAAGTGGTGGAGAATACAAGTTTGGTACCAATTTTATCCCATAATATTTTTCCAAAAGTAACTTAAAAACTTTGCATCTCTATCAGATACTATGGTATTGGGAATCCCGTGCATCCTAAAAATTTCTTGAATGAACAAATCAGCTATATAGGGTGCATCATCAAATTTGTGACATAGAATAAATTGTGTCATTTAAATCTATCCAACACAATAAAAATTAAATCATTACCTCTCTTACTTCGAGGCAAGCTAGTATAAAATCCATTGAAATATATATCTAGGGAGCGTTAAGGATGGGTAGGGGCATGTACAAGCCATTGGGTTGGATTCTAGACTTTCTTTGTTTACACGTAATACATCTACACAAATCCTTTCAACATGCCTTTATAGACGTGGCCACTAAAAGTGCTCTTGGATGACACCTAAGGTCTTTGCTATCCTAAAATGTCCCATAAGACCCCCCTTCATATGCTTCCCTCACTAAAAGTTCTCTAATAAAACAACTAGGAATACATAGATTATCTTTTTTGAAAAGAAAACTACCATGCTTGTAGTATTCCACTGAATTAGTTTTCTCATAAACCCTATATAGTTCTCCGAAATCATTATCACTAGGGTATGTATCTGTTTGTAGACTTAAATCCAAGTAGTTCAGGAGGAAATAAGAACATACCGGCAAGAAAGGGCATCAACTACCACATTTTCCTTACCTTTCTTTTAATGGATGACAGAGGGAAACAACTCTATAAATTTCATCCATATAGCATGTCGTTTGTTGAACTTGCACTAGTTTTGAAAAAACTTGGACTCGTGATTTGTGCGAATGATGAACTCTCGTGCCAATAGGTAATGATGCCATGTTTCCAATGCTCTAGCCAATGCGTAGAGTTTCTTGTCATTTGTGGGATAGTTAAGCATCACTCCTCCCAACTTCTTACTAAAATATGCAGTTGGGTAGTGTGATCTTGCATTTGAACAGTTCTGATCCCCACACTTGAAGCATCGCACTCAACTTCAAACGGTTTCTCAAAATTAGGTAAATTTAACAAAGGTGGATTTGTTAGCCTCTCCATAATATTTTGGAATGCCTCTTCTTGCCGTTTCTTTCACTTAGACACCACATTCTTTTTTATCACCTTGGTTAGGGGGCTGTAATAGTTTTGAAATCTTTGAAAAAATGGCAATAAAAGCTTGCAAGTCCATGAAAGCTATGGACTTGGTTGGCATTTGTTGGCGTAGGTCAGTCTTGAATTGCCTAAACTTTCTTTTGATCAACCTGTACTACTTGCTGACTAACAACAAAATCAACAAACATCACGTGATCTGTGCCAAAAGGACACTTGTTCTTGTTAGCGTATAATTTTTCTTGCATAATTGTTCTTGTTAGCAAATAATTTTTCTTGCCTAAGTACTAGAAATATTTTCTTTCAAGGTGTAAGATACGATCATTAATACTCTTGTTGCAGATTAATATATCATCAAAATAAACTACATTACATTTACATATGAATGGTCATAAGACATGATTTCATCTACCTCATGAAAGTACTAAGAACGTTTGTCAAGCCAAATGGCATAACCACTCGTATAATCCATGCTTTGTTTTGAATGTAGTTTTTCACTCATCGCCTTCTTTTATTCAAATTTGGTGGTAACCACTTTTCATGTCAAATTTTGAAAAGAAGCATGCACCATGCAATTCATCTTGCTTATAATCTAAACGAGGAATAAGGAAGTGATATTTTACCATGATGTTATTGATAACTCTACTATCAATGCACATCCTTGATTCTCTTCCTTAATTTGGAAATAGTAAAATAGGAATTGCACAATGGCTTAGGCTCTCCCTAATGTAGCCTTTAGCCAATAGTTCGTCTACCTGTCATTGGAGCTCTTTAGTATAATTGTGGCTGCTATGATAAGCAGGTCGGTTAGGCAATGTAGCTCTTGGTATAAAGTCTATTTGATGCTCAATGCCACAAATTGGTAGTATTGCTTCTGTAACGATATCTTGAAAATCCAGCAAAGAAAATTCGACAACACTAAGTACAACATTGTTAAAAGTGTTAGTAAACATCATAGTGTGTTTGTGCAATAAGAGTATCATGGACTGTCCCTTGGAGTGCGCTCTACTCACTTTACTCTCTTTTATAAAGAAATTTCTTTTTTCAACCTCTCTTTGTTTTTCTTCTTTTTTTTCTTATTTTCTTTCTTCTCTTCTTCTTTTCTCTCAATCTCTTGTTTTTTGAACTCTCTTTTTCTCTATTTCAATCTTTTTTACCTCATTTCTTTTGATGATAACTATGTTGAAGTATGAGATGATCTTTGTATACTTTCCCTAGCGACATAGAAACAAGATTAATCGGTCTCTTTCTTTCTCCTAAGTGTAATGTTGCTAGCTTTCATAGGCACCACGTCACATAATACTTCATCCTATACTTGCCTATACAAAAAGTGTGACTTTAACTTCTCCACTTTGGTTGAACCATTGCAGCTTATATGGTCGCGTGGTGTTTCATCATTTATAAACTTAATTTGTCCACAAAAATAGTTCTTGCAACATTATTACACCCCCATCAATTATCATACTACATACCTTGTTTCAAATATGGCATCTAGTGTTAAAGAGGTTCTCTCATTGTACTCCCTCATTAACTAATTTCAGTTGAGCATTCAAAGCTCTCTGTGTTTTTAATAACTCTCCTTCCACAGCATACTCCTCTTCAAACTCTTCAATGCTATCAACTTTGAAGTCAACATTGGTCTCAATTTCTCCATTAACTTGTATTACCATAAACCTCTTGTTAGGGTAGTGGCCCCCTTCTAGGACATTTAAAACATTTGATATCACGATTTTAAGATATAGATGGATCAAATTTACCTTGGGTTCCCAAACTAGGTTTTCTCACTTTTTGATCTTGCTTTGTTTTAGCAATCTATTTGTCTTATTTTTTTGCGTAATTAGTCATCTAGTTAGAAGAACTATTGCTAAAGAGGAACGGTTGTGACTGTTTCTTTTCAGTTGTTGTTCAATTTAATCGCCGTGTGCAACGTATCTTCAAACTCTACGTAATGTTGCAGCTCGATCTTATCTTGTATTTCTGAGTTGAGTCCCTCAAGAAATCTAGCTATGGTGACTTCTCTATCTTCTTCTATATTTGCTCTAATTATGGTTATTTCAATTTCTTGGAAGTATTCTTCTACGCTCTTTGTACCTTACTTAAGTTTGTGCAGACTATGCCATAAATCTTGGTAATATCTTCTTGGTACAAATCTTCTCCTCATAGGAGATTTCATATCGTCCCACGTATTAATAGCTTTCTCTCCATTTCTTCTCCTACTTAAGGTTAATTGATCCCACTCATTAATAGCAGAATTTGAAACGATGAAGGATGTCGATATTTGAATTGAACAAAGATGAACATGGGATTAACAAACAAGACACGAAAAACTTAGTAGAGATCAAACAAAAAGGAAAGATAGGATCAAATGACAAATAAATGTATTGTTTCACATGTAGTGAAAATACTAGGTAATTTTTTTATTTTTCAGCTATGATACCAAATGATATGATCTTCAACTAATAAAGATACTAATTGAATACAAAATATAAAAAAAAAAGTAAAGAGAAAATGGACTTTCCTGTTTGATCTTAGTGATGTCTTTATCAATATATCGTACAGACTTTCCTCTTGTCATCAAAACCTGCTCAAATGCAACCAATCAACCCAATGTAAGTCTCTTGGTTGGTTTAGGTGTTGAACAATTTTTTTAAGCAGTGCACCAAAATGCAAAAAATAGACCAAATTCAACCCCTCAATTGGTTAAGGTATTAGGTTGTGCACTAAATATTTTTCTTACATTGTAAGAACCTTCTGCGCATTTTTTTGAACCTTCTCAAAAGCGACCAATTGACCAAATTCAAATCCTTTTATTGATGCAGTTATCGAACAATTTTGGGCAACCTACCAAACATTTTTGTAAATCGATGAACTTTTTGCGCATCATTTGAATCTGTTAAAATCTAAAAAAATCAATACAATTGAAGCCCATTGGTCTGTTAAGGTGCCAAATGAACATTGTAGGCAGTACAACTAACATTTTTGTATATTGTACAAACTTTCTGTTCATCATATTAACTTTCTCATATGTAGTAAATCAAACTAATTCAACCCTATTCCATTTTTAAGGTGCCAAATAAACATTTTTGTCAGCCACCAAAATTTTTTGCGCGTTGTATGAACTTGCTCAATTGCAACTAATCGACCAAATTCAAGCACCGTGGTTAGTTAAGGTGCCGAACAATCTTTTTGGGCAGCACACCAAGTGTTTTTGTACATAATAAAAACTTTAGCGCGTCATTTGAACTTTCTCAAGCTGAAACAATTAACCCAATTGAAGCTGCTTTGTTTTGTTTAGGTGTTGAACAAATGTTTCAGGCAGCACACCAAATGTTTTCCCATGTCAAACCAACTTTCTATGCATTATCAGAACCCTCTCAATTGAAACCAATCGAACCTTTTAAATCTTATTTCTTGGTTAAGGTGCTGAATGAACATTTTTGGCAGCGCATGAAACTTTTTGGTACATTCGAACCTTTTAAATCTTATTTCTTAGTTAAGGTGTTGAATGAACATTTTTTGCAGCGCATGAAACTTTTTGGTACATTGTTCCAACTTTTTGGACATCGTTAACCTTCTCTAATGCAACAAACACTTAATTTAAGCCTCTCGATTGGTTAAGTTGCCAAACAAATGTTTAAGCAACTAGAAAACATATTTGTATGGCGTACAAACTTTTTGCGCGTTATCAAAACTTTCTCAAATGTAACCAATTGACCTAATTCAACCCCCTCGGTTTGGTTAAGGTGACGAACAAATTTTTTTTTCCAATGTACCAAATATTTTTTTCGTTGTACAAACTTTTTTCATGTCTTCGTAACTTTTCATATGTAACAAATCAAGCCAATTCAAGCTCATATGTTGGTTAAGGTGCCAGATGAACATTTTGGTCAGTGCACCAAATGTTTTTGTACATCTTATGGACTTTTTGCACATCGTTTAAACATGCACAAATGCAACCAAAGACATAATTTAAGCCCATTGGTTTGTCAAGGTGCCTAACAAAATTTTTGGGCAACGCACCAAAAATATTTGTATGCTGCAGCATACGATGTTTTCATACGTCCTACGAACCTTCCACATGTTGTTCAAACCTTCTCAAATGCAACCAATAGACCCAATTCAAGCGCCTTTGTTTGTTAAGGTGCCAAACAAATAAGTTAGGTGGCATTCTAAGAGTTTTCGTATGATTTAAAAACTTTTCACACTAGTCAAAACCTTATCAAATGTAACTAATCAATCTGATTCAAGCTTCTCGGTTGGTTAACGAGCCGAACAAACATTTCGGGCAGCGCTACAAATGTTTTCGTATGTCCTACAAACTTTTTGTTTGTTGTCTGAACCTTCTCAAATGTAACCAATTAAAGCTCCATGGTTGGTAAAGGTGTGGAATGATATTTCAGGCAGCACATTAAAGGGGGTCAAATGGTATAGAAACAAAGAGAATGTCTTGCTTAAAACACCTAAGGTCATTCTTCCGCATAAAAACAAACAGAATCAACTCCTTTTTAAAGTGAATTGAAGTTGATTCGAGACTTTGATCAGCAACTTAAAAGAGGGTCAAATGGTATAAATGTAACAACCCGTTCAGGGCTTAACCACACCCCTATGGGGCGGGCCCAGGTCCACCTCTCGGGCTCCTGGCTACTCATAAGCTTTCGTCACGGGCCTGACTAGTCCAACCCCTTTTCACGCTGCAGCGCTACTTGTGATTCGAACCCATGACCTCGTGGCTAAGCCCTGAACGGGTTGTTACAATAAAACACCTCCTACTTTGGCTACCTCCACCTTAATACAATTGAACGTTTTAATTAAATTACCTAAAGTCCTTCTTCATCATCAAATCCCACGACCATAAGCTCCTTTGAAAGTGAATTAAAGTTGATTGGAGATTGAGGAGGAACTTAAAAGGGAGGGGTCAAATGGTATTGAAACACCTCCTACTTTGGCCACCTCCACCTTAATACAATTGAATGTTTTAATTAAATTACCTAAGGTCCTTCTTCAGCATAAAAACCCACGACCATAAGCTCCTTTGATAGTGAATGGAAGTTGACTGGAGACTTTTTGGAGCAACTTAAAAGGGAAGGGTCAAAAGATATAGAAACACCTCCAACTTTTGTTACCTCCACCTTAATACAATTGAATGTTTTATTTAAATCACCTAAGGTCATTCTTCAGCATAAAACCCACAACATTCAGCTCATTTTTCAAGTGAATTCAAGTTTATTGGAGACTTTTGTGAGCAACTTAAAAGGGGGTGAAATGGTATAGAAACACCTCCTACTTTTGTCACCTCCACTTTAGTACAATTGAATGTTTTAATTAAATCACCTAGGTTCTTCTTCAGCATAAAAACCCATGACCATCACCTCTTTTCAAAGTGAAGTGAAGGTGATTGGAGACTTAGGTGAGCAACTTAAAAGAGGGGTCATATGTTATAGAAGCACCTCCTACTTTGGCCACCTCAACCTTAGTTACAATTATATGTTTTAACAATATCACCTAGAGTCTTTCTTCAGCTTAAAAACCCACGAGTATCAGCTCTCCTTCACCCTATTCTCTCTATTTTTAGGTGTTTAAGTTGAGGCTTGGTCAGAAGTGAAAGTGTGTGAGGGTGATTAGTACACTTTGAGTGAATCTTGTGCACATTAGAAGCAAGAAAAAAGAGAAAGAGGTGAATCCACGACCAAGGAATCTTGTCTCCGTTCTAAGGGTTTCCAAGTGATCAAGTGGTGAAGCTTATTAAAGATAAAGACCTAGGGTAAGTTAGTTTTAAGAGTGCATGGCCCTTAAGTGCGACTACATTGCAAAGCTATGATATTTATGATGCATGTACAATTGTGGACTGTTTGGGGTGTAATGTACAATACACCGACCTCAAATGACTTTGAGGATTATTTTGTTTGTGATTAAATGATTGATGATTGTGTTAGAATTTAATGTTATAACTCGAGGGTATGCAAAGATTGAATGATATTATGTTCATGTATATGTATAAATTGTTCATGGTCACATATTCATGCATCATATTTTCTTGAAAAATGTAACGAACTATTTTCATGCATGGTTTTGAAAATGCGACATTATCAAGGGAGAACAGAGTGTAAGTGGTCGTACAGGAGGCCAATAAACTTATACTTACGTATTGTTGATGATTAATAAGAGAAATAATTTTAATGTAAATAAGTAAATGATTATTACATGCATGAACACTCGCCAAGTAGTAATGTAATTGGGCCCATGTTGAAGATAGGTGGTGGGTAGTGTTGTTTAGATCTTGTAATATTTCAAAGAGAATAAAAGACTTAAAAGAAAATATGTAATGAACTTTAGCATGTTTTCTAAATGTTGCTTCAACATTCATGCATTTTATAGTTATACTTCTTACTAGCACTAGGCTTATAGTTTAGATAAGTAAATTTATTTTATTGTCTCGCACTAGTGAAAATAATTATAATGATTTTTAAAGTGTAAAGTGATTTTTCATAACTTAACGCATTGCAATTAATTTATAATTAAACGAGCAAGTCAGTAAGTGGAATGAGTAATGCTCCGAAAATTGGGTCGTTACATGTTGAATGTGGCGATACTCACCTGGGAGATCCAAACAATAAGTGTTATCATTTATGCGCTCAAGAATTTTAAAGGGGCCATCTCCATGTGGTAGTAGCAAGATTTTCTTTTGGTTGAAATCTTTTCTTGTGCAGATGCAACCAAACCTATTCTCTTAGATCAAAAGGACACATTGCATCCTTTGTTATTTTGTTTCACGGATTGCTCATTTTGTTTGTCAACATTTTGCCTCATAGTCTCATGAAGCTTCTTAACACATTCTGCTTTCTTGTTTCCATCTAAATGAGATAAATTCAAATGAGTTAGTGGATTAAAACAATATACATTTCCTAACTCTTAATGTTTGTCATTATAATTGATCGTAGTAATACTGATAAGATCCTATTGAAAACTTCTGTTTGTCCATCAGATTGTGGGTGAAAAGTTGTGAAGAATAGAAGTTTGGTACGTAATTTACCCCACAATGTTTCAAAATATTATGGTCTAATGAATCATATGCATCCTAACAATTTCTCTAAAGAACAAATTAGCAATATTGGTGTCATCATCAGATCTGCGACATAGAATAAAATGTGTCATTTTGGAAAATCTATCCACCACAACAAAAATTGAATCATTACCACTTCTCTTACTTCTAGGAAAACCTAGTACAAAATCCATTAAAACATCTACCTAGGGAGCATTAGGGATAGGTAGTAACATGTACGAGCCATTGGGTTAGATTCTAGACTTTGCTTTTTTACAAGTAACACATGTATTGCAAATCGTTTCAACATTTCTTTTTAGACCTAGCCATTAAATGTTCTCTTGGATGACACCTAAGGTATTTGCTATCCCAAAATGCCCCATAAGACCTCCACCATGTGCTTTTGTCATTATAAGTTCTCTAATAGAACAACTAGGAAAACATAATTTATCTTTCTTGAAAAGAAAACCATCATGCTTGTAGTATTCTCAAGAATTAGTTTTCATGCAAACCTCATATAGTTCTCCAAAATCATTATCACTAAGTTATGTATCTTTTTTAAACTCAAATCTAAGTAGTTTAGCTCCTAAAGAAGAAATGAGAACATACCTACGAGAAAGGGCATCAGCTACCACATTCTCCTTACCTTTCTTGTAATGGATGACACAAGGAAACAAATCTATAAATTCCATCCATTTAGCATGTCATTTGTTGAGCTTCTATTTATTTTTAAAAAGCTTGAGGGACTCATGATCTGTGCGAATGATGAATTCTTGTGCCAATCGGTAATGTTTCCATGATTCCAATGCTCTAACCAATGTAGAGTTCCTTGATGTATGAGGGACAGTTGTGCAACGCTCCTCCAAAATACTCACTGAAATATTCAATTGGATGGTGATCTTCTATTAGAACAACTTCAATCCCCACAACTGAAGCATCGCACTCAACTTTAAATGGTTTCTAAAAATTAGGTAAATCCAACAATGGTGGATTTGTTAGCCTCTCTTTAATATTTTGTAATGCCTCTTTTTGCACTTTGGTCCACTTAAACACAAAATTTTTTTATCACCTCAGTGAGTGGGGTAGAAAGGTCCTGAAATCTTTAACAAAATAGTGTTAAAAACTCGTAAGTCCATGAAAGCTATGGACTTTGGTTGGCGTTTGTTGGCGTCGGCCACTCTTGAATCACCAAAACTTTCTCTTGATCAATATGTACTCCTTGATGACTAACTACAAAACAAAAAAACACTACGTTATCCATGAATGGATGTAAGACATGACTCATCAACCTCATGAAAGTACTGGGAGTGTTTGTCAAGCCAAATGGCATAACTAAGCACTAGTATATCTATCCTATATTTTGAATGTAGTTTTTTACTCACCGCCTTCTTTCTTTCAAATTTGGTGGTAACCACTTTTCAGGTCAATTTTTGAAAAGAACCACGCACCATGAAATTCATCTAGCATATCATCTACATGATGAATATGAAATAGATAATCAGGTAAAACAGGAACTGCACAAGGTCTTAGGCTTTCCCTAATGTAGCCTTTAGCCAATAGTTTATCCACTTGCGTTGGATCTCCTTGTCTTTTCGAGCTTGCTATGATAAGCAAGTCGGTTTTTAAAAACGTAGCTTCTAGTACTAAATTGATTTGATGTTTGATCCAACAAATTGGTGGTATTTCTTGTGTTACGATGTCTTGAAAATCCTGCACAAGAGATTCTAAAACACTAGGTACAACATGGTTAAAAGTGCTAGAAATCATCGTATTGTGTTTTTAAAATAAGAGTATCATGGATTGTCCCTCGGAGTGCGCTCTACTTACTTTACTCCCTTTTATAAAGAAATATATTTTTAATCTCTCTATCTTTTTCTTCTTTCTTGTCTTTTTTTTCTTCTTTTGTTTTTTTTCTTTCGTCTCTTCTTCTTCTCTCTCAATCTCTTGCTTTTTTTTACTCACTTTTTCTCTCTTTTGTTCTTTTTTGCTTATTTTTTTATGGCAACTTTGTTGAAGTTTGAGCTGATCTCTCTATACTTCCATTGGCGACATAGAAACAAGGTTAATCGATCTCTTGTTAAATACAGATGAGTACTTATTTGTGCATCCATCATGCGTCACTCATCGATCATATTGCCAAGGATTCCGAAGTAGAATGTGGCAAGCTTCCAAAGGCACCATGTCACATAATACTTCATCCTCATACTTGCCTATACAAAAAGTGATAAACACTTGTTTGTTGACTTTAACTTGACCACTTTGATTGGACCATTGTAGCTTATACTGTCGTGGGTGCTTTATCATGGATAAACCTAATGTTTCCACAAAAATAGTACTTGCAACATTAGTACAACTCCCCCCATCAATTATCATACTACATACCTTGTTTTGAACATGGCATCTAGTGTCAAAAGGGACTCCATAGTCAACTACTTTTGGTTGAGCATTGAAAACTCTCTGTGTAACTAGTAACACTCCTGCTACAACATTCTCCTCTTTGAATTCGTCAATACTATTAACTTTGGAGTCACCATCCGTCTCGATTTCTCCATTATCTCGTATTACCATAACCGTCTTGTTAATGTATTGGCTAGATATATGACCCTTTCCCTGACATGTAATGTAATACCCAAAAATAAAATTGCTTACTTTTAAGATAAATTAAGATATTTTATTAAATGTGAAAGATGAAAAAGCTAGGGTTATGAAAATTAGCATAAAAATGATAGTAAGTAAAATTATACTCTATGCTTAAAGGATATGTCACCTTCACTAGATTTCCTCCTTAATCAATGATATTATTTGCATAAACCTTAGTTTAAGAATATTATTAGATACAAATATGATTTTACAATTTAAAATAGAGAAGCAATAAGAAAGTGCCACGTGTCCCTAATTGATTAGTGACTAATTGTGATTAAAGCATAATTAGTGAGTGATTAAGGGGTAATTAAGGTTTACTAATCATGATTAATTATGTTAATCTTAAGGATTATCTTAAAAAATGAATTCCACGTGTCCCTAGATTAATTAATTAAAGTATGTATGATTAAATGATGATAATTGTAGTATTTTAGCAATTAAAGAGACATATAAGGGTAAAATGGTAAACCTATAAGGATAAGTTGGACTAAAAGGTAAATTCATCCTAAAATCTATCTGAAAAATGTGAGAAATGGCTGAGGATCAGCCATTTTCGTGGCTGGAGAGAGAGAAAGG
>QAOC01020735.1:0-10785 GCA_003255005.1 Begonia fuchsioides
AAGCTTGCTTGCCCGGCTCGAGCCCAAAAATCAGGTTCGTGCGCTCGAGCGAGTTGGCTCGTTAGGCTTGGATCTCCCGCGTTCGTGAGCCCTCGTCGATTTTTTTTTTCGGCTGCAGGATCTTCCAAACTCCACTGCTCCTTCAACCTCGCCTTCCTCGCCGAGTTTGTGCAGAGAGAGAGAGAGAGAGAGGGGGGAGGAAAAAAGAGGGGTAAAGAGGGAAAAAAGGAGGAGAATGAGAAAAAAACAAAGTTAATTTTTAAATTAATTTTAATATTTTTTTTTATTTACAATACATCCTTTAAAAAATAATGTATGTATCACATTTTTTATTTTATAACAATAAAAATAATTTATTAAAAAATATATACAAGTTATATGTATTGAAATATGCTCGTGCAAGTTCGGCTCGTATAAACTCGAAGCTCGCGAGCCGGTTCGAGCTAAAAATTTTAGAAAAAGACTCGACAGACTTGAGTCGAATAGGCTAAACAGACTTGGTTCGAAAAGCTCGACGAGCCGGACGATTTTGAGCTCGACTTGTTCGAGCCGGTTCGAATGACACCTCTAGCCATAACTATGTTTATTTGACTTAATTTGAAAAACTAAAAATAAAAATCAAAATCAAATCGCTATCCCTACTAACTTCATCACAATGCATTTGGGAAAATTCCATTAAAACGATAAGCACGTGTTAAAATAGTTTAAAATGAATAGTCAAAGGAGTGCCACGTAACATACCCTTTGTTGACTTAAGTATTAGAAGATCAATTTTGATTGGTCGAGACCCAAATGGGCAACACTTGCAGCAAGAACAACGGTTTCTAGATTTGGAAAGTCAACTCCTAGAAGCAGTTCGACCTTAAAGGTGGCAATTTAGGAAGAGAATTCTAGTAGCATATATGTCACTCGTGACGTCACACTGTATTTTTAACTTTTACTTGCATATTTCTTTATTTATTTAACAAAAGTCGAAATCTCTGTACTCAAGTCCCCACACCCCGTCCTGATAGTTTATGGAAGAGTAAGACACAGTGATTCAGTAGGCTAGAAATGAGAAGTCTTTACTTGCTTCTATAAGGAGCTACTCTACATTGGAAGTAACAACTCTCACACTGCGACTGTCAAGATTCGAATCTTGACACTTGTTACTAACTCTACTATTTTTGAACCGACTGAACTATGTCCGTGCGTGCTGTATATTTCTTTATTTACCATGCCATGTTGCTGCCCGCATTTTATTTGTTACTAAAATTATTGACAAATATTATGTGAAAAATCATTTCGAAAAAAATTATGAAATTATTGACAGATGAACCATATTATAAAATATAACTGCGAATAGCTTAAACTACTTTCTATACATAAATACTAATAAAATTTGAACATCATCGCTGCTCTAAATCAAATAAAATTTAGGTCAAAATAAATTCTGACGAAAATAATATTAGATCACTTATATATAAGTGTGTTATTTAAAATATATTAAAATATTAATTTAAAGCATACTCATAAATTTTATTCAAATTTAAACATTAGAAATTGGTGTCAGATGGTAGATTAATTAGGTGAATTAGGGAAAGAACATGAAAAAGCAAGCGCATCACTTTTTAGGTGGCTGACCAAGCCCTAAATGTTGACTTTGACTTAACATTGATGCAGGGTTTGACTTGCTGACTTAGGCTGTTGGGTGATCCATTGAATGCACAACTTTGATAACGTTCTTCTTCTTTTTCCTTTCCCAATTTTCTTGACATTATTTCCAATCCATAAATGTCGTTGACTTGCCAATAATATTAGTTATAAATCGTGGTCACTTGGATCGAACAAGTGGATGTCCAGCGTATTGATATGGTGCATGTTAAGTTCCATCTGTTGAGGAGAAAAGAAGTGAGAGTTGCTCGAGCAGTGCCCATTTAATGAGTTCGTATTTGCATAATAATTTCGATTAGGGTTTTTACTTCTTTTGTATGCACTATAAACCGGAGCAGGAGCCCTAGCTTTCCTTCTGAATTTCTCTCTCAGCCTGCACTTCAGATGGACGGGGTTGGTCGCCGGATCACTCACCTCCTTCTCCTCGTTATCGCTATCTTGTACGTCTCCGGCGGTCTATGTACGGCGGCGGCTCCGCCGCAAGAGCTTCTTCGAGGTTTTACAGCGACTCCGGACTCTGCGGTTCAATTGTTTCAACCCCTTTTGAGCGACCCGACTGGAAATTTCTCACTGGGGTTTCGGCGAGTTCACCAGACCCAACTCGCTCTCGCCGTCGTCCACCTCCTTTCTTCTGAGCAACTCTGGATCGCCAACTCCGGAAACCTGGCCCCGTGGACTGACGATACCGTGCTCTTCTTTAATGGCAGCTTGGTTATTGCTGATTCGGGGAAGAGAGTTTTCTGGTCTACAAGAACCGACGGATATAGAGCCGTTCTTCTAAACTCCTCGAACTTGCAAATACTACCTAATGCTGGCGAGGCTCCGTCGTATCTTTGGCAGAGTTTCGATTTTCCGACCGACACCATTGTCGAGAACCAGAATTTCACATCTTCGATGACGCTGACTTCTTCGAGTGAGAAATACTCGATGCGACTGGGTGAAGATTTCATCGGCTTTTATGCAGAGTTTAACTCCGGATTTGAGCAAATATATTATCGGCATAAGGCAATGGATGTTGGAGAAGAAGAAGAATTTGAAACGCAAATATACACCAGGAAAGTATTCTGCTGTAAACAAACTTTCTTATTCGCCACACTTCTGTTTACATTCTCAGCCATATATATAAGAAAGATCTTATGCAAATAATAAGGAAACAAACCGTAAAAATAGAAACTAACTTAAGAAGGAAATAACTAAAAACAGCAATCTACGGAGAGAAAACAGGAAAGGATTAAATCAATCAACAATGGAGGCCAAAGCTCGGGTGGTGGACGGCGGAGGTCCGATTCACTTGCGGATCAGCTCCGACGGGTATCTGGGAATGTACCAAAACGGAAGCCTGACGGTGGACATGCAGCCATTTAACAGCTTTCAAAGACCCGTCGATGGATTCCTCCGGATCCGATTAGAAACGGACGGAAATCTCAGAGGCTATTTCTGGGATCGTTCGAAATGGATTTTGGACTATCAGGCCATCGCCGGCCAATGCGAGCTTCCATCTCCTTGTGGACCCTACGGCCTCTGCACATCCGAGTCTGAGTGTTCCTGTCTAGATAACCGGACGGAATACACCTCCGGGAACTGCCGCCCCGAGGTTTCCGGCGACTTCTGCGACGTCGGCATGGCGAGAAACAGCTTCGGGGTAATTCGAAAGAACGGAATCGAGCTGCCATTCAAAGAGCTTATGAGCTACACATCCGGCTCGTCAATGGCGGAATGCGAGAGCTTCTGCGAGAGAAACTGCAGTTGTTGGGGCTCCGTTTTCAACAACGCATCTGGGTTCTGTTACTTCATCGACTACCCGATCCAGACGCTTGTGGCCGTAGATGACGACTCAAAAATCGGGTATTTCAAGGTGCCGGAGAGTCCAGGGAGGACGAAAATGAAATCGGAGCTGGCGGTGGTGATCGGAATCTTGGGCGGAGTCGTGCTGATGATGGTGGTGATCATCATATGCGTTGGGTACAAGATCTGGAGAAGAAAGAGCCGGAGAGCCGGCGTGTCCAGATTCTTCGAGGAAGAGAACGGGTCAATTACACCCGGCCCGTATAAGGATCTCGGATCCGCTAGCTTCAAGTCCATCGAAATGAGTAATAATAGATTTTGAGATGACGTCATGAATGACGTAGGCTTTGTGTGGCTGAGTTGGCCAAGCAGTTTGCGATGGTGGTGATCATCACATGATGTAGGCCCCACCATCCTGATCTAGATCAAGTGTGGTGGATGTTTTTGTCAGACAATCCAACGGCTGTGAGCTCGTCTGGACGATCAGATGGTGTATTTTTCTTGATTAATTTAGTTAGTTTCCACGTCATCCGCATCTCATCCTACGTGTCATCCAGTTGGATTTGAACCCCCGCACCAAATCTTGATTAACCGTGTTTCCATTTCTTAATCACAGCTTTAATAGTAACATTCTTCAAGGGTGGAAAGAAACATGCGTTTTAATTTTAATGGGGTACTAAAAGCTTCGGTTACCCTTATTAAATTCGCAATTAAAGATTATTCGGAAATGCAAAGATGCCTTTTTCGATTCCTACGACTGGATTGAGTCGAAAGATTCCTTCTTTTTGTAAAAAGGTTGCCTTTTTATTGTTCTTCTTCTTCGCAGTTAATGTCTGTGCTGTCTTTGAACGTGGATTTCACTTTCTTCCTTCAATTGTTCTTCCACAGCTTTCTCCCAGGCCAGAATTAATGGCGCGAGAAAACATACAAGAATGAGATGGAGAGAGAAAGAGCCCCATTGAGAAGATGGACTCCTCTGCTCTTGTTGCGGAGGCAACTCTCCCTTTCTCTCTCTAGAATTTCTGCAGAGAATGAGGCGGGGCGTGGCATCTTGCCACAGCGAACGCGCCGTCAAAGTGTCAGATTCTTACTGCTCTGGCCCGTCGTCTCTGTGCAGCCAACCTTATCGTAGTCCCAAACGCGCCGTTTCTTCTCCGACATCTGTCACTTTCGTCTACAGGTTGAAGCCATCTCCGCCATTGAAGGCCTTCTTCATCTCCTTCACTTGGCTCAACGCTGCCAAAGGTCGAGGCTTTCTCGTTCATTTAAGCCAGAACGAATCCTACTTCGCCAAACTGAACTTCGATCACAAGGAAATGCTTATGGGTCATGGATTTAAGCAGTTTCAGTTTCAAAGCATGAAGATTGAACTGCATTGGAATCTCTCCTCCGCCCGCTATGATCCAGGACCCGACCCAATTTCTGGATTCGCCGTTTCTGTAGCCGTGGATTCAGAGCTTTGTTTGTTAATCGGAGATCAAAATGAAGATCTTGAAACTGAAATTCAAAAACCCAATTTTTCATTAACTTTAAGAAGCGAGCGTTACAGCTCTTTAAACACAGTATACTCAACCAGGGCGAAGTTCACCGGCGCCGGGAAAACCCATAATATTACGGTGAAGTGCGGCGGAGAAGGCGGCGATTCGAAACGGCCTGTTCTACACGTTTTCATCGACCAAAAGAAAATATTTCAAGTGGACAGATTACGATGGAATTTCCGTGGGAACCAAACGATGTTTTTGGACGGATTGTTGGTGGACATGATGTGGGATGTTCATTGCTGGTTCTTCAATCCAGCCACGGGCTCTGCCATTTTTATGTTCCGAACAAGAAGCGGATTGAACAGCAGGCTCTGGTTGGAAGAGAACATTTCGGAGCCGTACGAGGAAGATGAAGAAGAAGAGGATAGAGTCAGATTTTCTTTACTAATATGCGCCTCAAATAATCCTGATTGAAGATGACTCTCCCTGTCTCTGATTCTGTTCATCGTTTCAATTTGTTTCTTTGTTTCTTTGTTTCTTTTAATACTATTAACATTTCATATGAGATATCTAAAGATGAACTTGAAATGAAACCTTCCAAGCTTTGATTTTTCTGAGTCATATCAGCTGTTGTCGTCCGGAAATGTCCCGGTCTTCTCCAGCAGTCTGAATTTCCTCAACCCAGTATCGTAATCGAAGATTTGTAGACGCCCATCCAATGATCCAAGCAGGCCTGGTTGATGATTAATGAATTTCTTGTCTGAAACTCCATTAAAGCTCTGCAGCTTTTACTACGCCTGTTGGTCATAGGAAACAAAGATTAATATTAGTAAACAAAAATTATCCAATTTGACTGAACAACCATCCTTCGATCTGTTGCCAAAAATTAAAGAAATGAATTTTCGGAAACAGTTACACTAACTGCTACTTTCAGAGATGTGGTCAACAGACGGTCAGATTTACCATTTTTAGGCAAGTTTCCAATGCAGATAATGGGTGGAGGGCTGTTTGATTAGGAAAGTTTCAGCAAGAAGTCAAACTAATGGCGTTGTTCAGACTTCAGATGATTAATGCTTTCTTTTCTTTAATCAAATTTATTCCCACTTTTGTAGTGTAATTTCTTGTCCATCCCTCTGTCAAAGCAAAGGTCAGAGAGAGAGAAACAAGGAGAGAGAGAGAGAGAGAGTCTGATGGCTTGGAACAGTGAAAAAGACAGTGAACACATGAGTTGCAAAATCATGTCTTGTTCCCCAGCCGGGAAGCTTCGTTGCCGTTCATAACCAGTCACTGTCCAGACCAATTAGTCGAACATTTCACGCGCCCCATGACACTGCATGACGTTCTCTCTCAGTCACGACCTCGAGCTAAACCACAGAAGAAGCCTCTTTTCAGCTGGACTTCTGCAGCAACTTGCTGTAATGGATTAGGGTTTATAACTCGACCCCAGATCATTGACACTTCAGTGATTGGTCATCGTTTTTTACCAGGTTCGAGCCTCGAGGGGATGCTTATGAAAGATTGTTAGGGTTATTAGTATAATGACGTCGCTTTCATCCAAGTGAACATGACCCTTTCGAGTAATCACTTTCTTCAACCACTCTCTAATTATGCCTTAGTTTATAGGGTTAACCTCTAATCACTTATTAACACAAGAGATTACTCGTCTTTTCTGTCAACTTTTGGAAACCCTAACAGCTACAAAGTGTACTAGTATAGCTTGCCAGCATATACTCTCTCTCTCTCTCTCTCTCTCTCTCTCTCCATATATGTGTGTGTACTGTATGCAGTGGACGATATAGAGGAGATAAGGTTATTAAAGATTGATAATACTAATAAACAACGCAGCATCTGAACCCTTTTCATCTCCAAACTCTGCAAGAACGAGAAATGAAATAAGGAGTCATTCATTAAACACGAATCTGGAGTTTTATCAGTCAGCTCCATTGTTTTAGCTCTCAGACAAGGGTTCTTTGTCGTGAGAATTGACCGAATGATCGACTAACATAGGTCGATTTCCCGTCGTTATTAAGAAGTCATTGGCTTTTATCGCCATTGTTAGCTTTGGTGCCATAATTTTCCCATAAGAACTCCCCTTCTTCCGAAAGAAACCTGAAACAGTGATCTTGAACATGATTAGCATTTGTACTAGGATTTAGTGAAGACCCTTGGTTGATTTGAGCTTTTGCTGTCTCTTGATCCTCTTCCTCCTCTTTGATTTCTCCATGTGTTGTTCCACCTTGATTATACCGACCAGGATCGTCTCGAAAGTAATCGAATCCTCTCGAATCGTCTTTGCGTTTCGTGCCGGAGCTATTCTTCTTCACGTACTTGTTTATACTTTCCCATTTCTCTTTGCAGCTCAAACCACTCCTCTCATATCCGACGCAAGCCATTTTAGCTCCGATTTCCTCCCACATGTTGTCTTGTTCTCTGGTCTTCCGAAAGCCGGATTCGATTCCGGTCCTTAGTTGAATCAGCCGTGTCATCTCACACTCTCTCCAAGCATCATCCCCTTTCAGACCGCCATTGTTGTTCAGAATCTCACTCCCATCTTCATTCTGGTTTTCATGAAGTGAATAAGATCTGATGACTTCTCTTCCAGTTAAGTTCTGCATGGCCGCCATTAAAGCGGCATCCCGAGCTTCAATCCAAGCCCTCTCCTTCGCCCAAAATCGATGCTCTCTCTCAATCCTCGACATTTCATCTTTTCTAAATTCTTCCTCTTTCATCATCCTTTCGTTCTCTTTTTGCTCAAGGCTCTTCATTATCTTCTCCAACCAATCTTCTTGCTTCTCCACCAGCTTTCTGATCTGAGAATTGACAAAACCTTTTATCTTCGCCTTCCAACACTTTCTACCTCTCCTCTTCGTTCCCCTTTCTCCAGCAACTGCAACATCATGCGCTTCATCCGAGGAAGAGCTCTCGAGCTCTGAAGAATTAGATAGGCTAAGGCTGTCGCTGTGCTTGGGAAACTGATTGGTCGATTCTTGATTACCCTGAGTTGTTTGTAATTTAAAACTTGTATTTGAAACTAAATGTGCTTCAGAAACTGAAACTCCATTGCTGGTCTGTCCACATAGAGCTTCAAGTTGGCGGAAAAACCTGTAGTGTTTCCCATCTTGTCTCCCAGCTTTGCCCTCCTTTGTCTTCTTGTAATATTTGTATAAATTCTCGAATTTTTCTCTGCATTTTTTCCCACTTCTTTGATACCCATATTCCACAGACATTATCCTGCATCAAGCATCACAAAACTATATATTAATTTCGAAAATAAACACAATGAAAATGAGAGCAGATTTCAACCCATTTATCTCAGTCAATCCCAGGCAAAGAGGACAACAGAAGATGTTAAACGAGAGATATTAAACAAAGTTGCATTGTTTTTTCGAGCTAAAAAATCTTGCAGAAATGTTAAACAGCGGTAATAAAGAAAACTGAAGAATGTGGGAAAATTGCAGGCCAGACAATTGTCGAAAACTCTCTTTCCGTACGTACGATCTGTAAGCCAACCAGAACCAAACCTTCTTCGCCATTATCGACTCATGGAAAAAACTCAGAAATGTAAAGTCGGTATAGATGTTGAGAAACCCTCGAGGAAGAAACTCGAACCTTTCCATGGTGAAACATGAAGAACCTCGAAAAATCTTAAACGAAAAAAGAGATCTCGTACTCGATGAGAATGCTTTGTTCCTTGTTATTTGAAGAGAAAGAAAAATGAAAAGAGTAGAAGAATACCTCGACACTTCATCCCAGAGTGGACCCTTTTGATTGGCCTCCTTAAACTTAGAATCAAGACGAGATCTGATCTCCAAAAGGGTAAGCGTCTCTTGCCTCGGCCATCTTCCACACCCTCCATCTCCGCCATAGCTCGAAGTTTCAACTTCAAATCCACTGCTTAAAGTAGGCGCAGACCCGGCAGTCGCCGCCGCTGCTTCAACAACCACACGAGCGCTGCTCGCCGCGGAATCAGGCCTGAAGTCTGGCATCATATTAGAAACTTGACTGCCGGGAATCATCATCAGGTTGTACTGATGATGGTGGTATTCTTCTCCCGGCGGCAGCAGGAGATTCCGGTAGCCGGGAAAAATCTCAATGTGCTGAGAAACAGCGGGAGGGAAATAGGATCTCCCTCCATTCATAAGCTGCCGAAGATCGGCCGTTCCATACTGATCCTCCATTTCACCTGAACTCAAGCTAAAAAAGAAGAGGAAGAGGCAGTGTCGGATCTCGTCGACGACGACAAAGTCGAATTCAATGAGAAGAAGAAGGACAATGGTCCCATCTGGTAAGAGAAAAGAGTGGTTTTTCAACGTAATTCTCTCTCTACACTTTCTCTGTATCTCTCCATGTCTTCGAAGCCATGGCCGCGTATCTTTCGCGTCGGAGAAAAACAGAAGAAAGAAATGAAAAAAAGGGTTTTCTTTCGAGCGCTTGGATTTGGACCTGAAAGGTAGGAGCGAAGAAGCTGCAACAAGCAACCTCGTAGCCGTATTTCGTAACAGTGAATCTTGAGAACGACAAGTCGATTGTCGGCGACGACTTCTATGATTTATCGTACGCGTGCACATTCAATCAAAGGCTGCCACGCGCAACTTAGTTTTCTCGTTCCTACGTGTCACTTTATATAGTTAGTGATTAATTAGTACCCGAATGAGAATAATTGGAGGGTATTTTGTCAAATTGATGTCACGTCCAACTAAAGCTGTTTTGCAAGTGAAATATACATCTCTTCTTTTTATTTTTTGAATTTATAAATATTTTTTATAAAAAAGTCTTAGATTTCCAAATAAAAACGTTATGACTAATTTATAGAATATCTAAGCGTTTGTTCTTTAAGCTAATTTTTAAAATAAAGTAAGCACTTAAGTGTCGTTTACTAACAAGTAACAACCCCTAAGCTTAAATTATTATTTCTTGACAGTCTATTTTTTTATCAAAATTGGTGAAAAAGGCTTGAAAAAATATGACTTTGGCTTCAATTGTGGCCGTCTACACTTGAAATGCGTGTCAAAATGTTGTGACATCTCGTCGCGCACTTCACTTTGCGGCACTTGACTCATTCACTGCTGGAGGGCAGAACCACTGAATTGAGAGCTGTCATATGGACAAAAATCTACTTTACTATAATAAGATTCAGTCTCCAATAATATCATCTTATGAACATTCAAATCCTACATCTCAGCCTCGAATCTGCGTGTTCTGACCAATGGAGAATTCTAAATTATTACTAGTAGAGTGAAGTGCCACATAGTGATATTTGAGATGAAAAATCATAACAAAAGCATGCTTATGAAAAAATGCTCTATTATCCAAATGGTCGCAACACTTGAAAGCTAGGGTTCACGAGAGCGTACAAGGGGTCGCGTAGAAAAAAAATGCAGTCAACCTTAACATAATATATAATTTAAGATGATAATAAATATAACTCAATTTTTTTGTCGAAGACCCTGATTTTGAGATTTGTTTCTCCATTTATGGACGTTGTTTCAATCGATTAGGGTTTATATATAGACATGAGGCGTGGAGGAGGAGGGAGGCACATGTAGGAGAAGAACAGATGGACTGACACAGACTCTTGTCGTGCTGCAGAATTCTGCCTCCATATTTATTTCTGATTTATTTACCTTTTTTCAGCTTCTTTTCCCCTTCGATTTCATCGACGTATTATCTGCCGTTTAAACTTTAAACCATGCCAATAATGTTTAATCGAACTGAGCAAACAAACACCAGTTCAAACAGCATGGAGAGTTTGGTAGGGTTTTGTTAACCAGGATGACGGGAAAGATGACGAAGAGGAGAGAGAAAGTAAACGAAATAAAGGGTAGAGAGAGAGAGAGAGAGAATGGGAGTGTAAGGAGGAAGCAGA